>PVIH01019696.1:0-34625 GCA_004025045.1 Sigmodon hispidus
TCCCTGAGCAGCAGGGGCTGCGGTTGTGGCCAGGTGCAGAGTTCAGCTGCCCCTGCTCCAGAGTGCGCTGGGACGCCGCAGAGAGCACAGGTCCCGGTGGTGGAACCGGAAGCAGTGTGAGGTCAACTCTCCCTCCCAGGCCAGGATACAGGCGCTGAGGCCCGCCGAGCCCTCCTCACCTCTGGTCAGGGTTCGAATCTGCCCCTCATAGACCCCTGCAGTTAGTTTGCTCAGTTCACTCAGTTCAGGGTCGCAGTAGGGCTCTTAGTAGATTCCCTGAGCAGCAGGGGCTGCGGGTGCGGCCAGGTGCAGAGTTCAGCTGCCCCTGCTCCAGATTGCGCTGGGACGCCGCAGAGCGGGTGTATTTATTTTTACCATTTTAAGAACACATAGGCAAAAAAAGTTGGTCCCCCTAAAATAAAATGGAAGTTGGAGGATTATCCTGAAGATGGTTACTGAAAACAATTCCATTATATTCCTATCTTATCTAGTGGCTAGAAAGGGATTCCTTGCTTTTCACAACAAAATATAAAGCCCTTAGAAATGACACAACAAAAAGAACCTTTTGGGTACCAGATTCAGTGGCAAATTTGAATATATGTAGGGCAGGATTTTATTCTTTATTGCTGGCTAGGGGTGAGTTTTTGTAAAACAAATAAAAGAATGGGCATAGTTTACTTCATAACATATTAAAATATGGTTAGGAAACAACAAAAGAGTTTGTTGGGTTTTCCAGTATTTCCATCCTTAAAAATGTCTAAAGGGTCTAAGTTGCATAGTCTTTCTCTGTCCCATCAGCCAGCTGTCAAATAATGACACAGAGACTCACTATTAATTTTGAAAGCTCATCTTTAGCTTAGGATTGGCCCACTATCACTTTATGACTTAATTAACCCATTTATTTCAATCAATATTCTATCATGTTGCTCCTTACCTCATACTGCTCATGCTTCATTCTGATGGTCTGGCTTGGGACTTTGCCTTCTTCTCAGCATTCTCTCCCTATCTGAAAAGCCCACCCATACTTCTTGCCTAGTTATTGTTCTTTCAGCTTTTTAATACATCAATCACAGCAGTGCATTTTCACAAAGTATGCAAATATCCCACAATATGAAGTTTTCTTTTTTCTTTTATTTTATTATTATGAACAAAGAAATCACACTTTCTATCCTTGTATATCCTTATTCAAGGTCCCTTCCCAATATGAAGTTTTCACATCACACTTGAAAGTACCCAAACATCCCCAGCAACATAAGAATGTGCTCTCCTCTTCTATCTTAAAAGGGAAGCACACAGGCATTAAATGGAGAAAGGGCAGAGGAGGAGGAAGGTGAGGAAAAGGAAGGAGATGATGAGGCTACCGAGACAGATGAGTGATTATTCCTGTACAGTCATCTAAATATAAACATAATATTTAGAGATTAGAAAAAAAATGTACTGCTAGAATGAAAATTAAAGTTAGTTGCTTACATTTAGTTGTTACACAAAGAGGACTTCACATCTGTACTAAATTTTAGAAAGCCAAAGGGTAGCAATATATAGATGATCACCAATTAAAAGCCTAGTTCAGCTAAATGCTAGAGTTCTTGTGATGCCACAAACCTTCCCTGTTGATCAGTTCCACTTACCAGTTTTTACGCCCCCTGGAAATTTTTTCTTTCCTCTTATCCTGAAAGCTATCGTCCATCTAATAATTTATCTGACCAGTTTCATTATACAAATAACAAAAGAAGACAATATTCTTCCTCTAAATTTTTTTTAATTATGAATAAAGAAGTCACATTTTCTATCCCTGTATATCCTTAATCAAGGTCTCTTCCCCTTCCCACCAGATCAGGTCATTCTTTAATTTCTACATCTCCCCATCCCCACCCTGGGCAGGAAATCTCAAGGTCCCAAGGTCCGGAAATTGCTTAGTTCAGCCCCCACTCCTGGCAAATCCACTTTTCTCCCCCAATATCAAACTGAGTCAGATATTCCTCTAGGGAGAGTGGGATCCAAGGGGTCAGTCCAAGGTGTTTCCGATCCCAAGCTGTTCAGTGGTTGTGGTTTGCAGCTTGGGCATGCTTTGCTTATATTGTTTTGTTTTGTTTAGAGTCCACTAATGAGTGAGTATATCCCCTGCTTATATTTCTGGGTTTGTGATACCTCACTCAGGAAGATATTCTCTAAATCCATCCATTTGCCTGCAAATTTTAGGATATCATTTTTCCTTACTGCTGAGAAGTACTCCATTGTATAGATGTACCACAGTTTGTTAATCCATTCTTCAGTTGAGGGGCATCTAGATTGTTTCGAGGTTCTTGCAATTATGAATAATGCTGCTATGAACATAATTGAGCTAATGACATTGGAGTGTGATTGTGCATCTCTAGGGTATACACCCAGAAGTGGTATTTCTGGATTCTTGGAGAGATTCTCAGTTTTCTGAGAAGCTGCCATACTGCATTACAGAGTGGCTGAACAAGAATACACTCCCACCAACAACTGTGGAGTGTTCCCCTTGCTCCACACCCTCTCGAGCATAGACTGTCATTTGTGTCTTTTATCTTAGCCCATCTGACAGGTGTCAGGTGGTATCTCAAAATTGTTTTGATTTGCCTTTCTTTGATAGCTAAAGATGATGAGCACTTTTTCAAGTGTCTTTCAGCCATTTGTAATTCTTCTGCTGAGAATTCCCTTTTTAGTTCTGAACCCCATTTGCTGATTGAGTTATTCAAGGTTTTGGGCTCTACTTTCGTGAGTCCTTTATATATCTTAGAGATCAATCCTCTATCAATTGTAGGGTTGGTGAAAATCTTTTCCCATTCTGTAGGCTTTCATTTAGTCCTATTGACAGTATCCTTGGCTTTACAGAAGCTTCTCAGCTTCAGGAGATACCACTTATTGATTGTTGATCTAAGTGTCTGTGCCACTGGTGTTATATTTAGGAAGTGGTCGCCTGTGACAATTCGTAAAAGTGTATTTCCCACTTTCTTTTCTATCAAGTTTAAAATGGCTGGGTTTATGTTGAGGTCTTTGATCCACCTGGATATGAGTTTTGTGCGGAGTGACAGGTTTGGATATATTTGCATTTTTCTACACACTACCATCCAGCTATGCCAACACCATTTGTTAAATATACTATCTTTATTCCATTGAATATTTTGGACCTCTCTGTGGGGATCAGGTATTCATAGGTTTTTGGGTTAATAAGTAGATCCTCAATTCTAATCCATTGATCCACAAGTCTCTTTTTATGTCAGTACCAGGCTGTTTTTATTACTGTAGCTCTATAGTATAACTTGAAGCCAGGGATGGTGATACCTCCTGAGGTTCTTTTATTGAGTAAAATTGTTTTGGCAGTCCTGGCTTTCCTGTTATACCGAATGAAATTGAGTATTGTTCTTTCAAGGTCCAAAAAATATTGTGTTGGGATTTTGATGGGCAGTGCATTGAATCTGTAGATTGCCTTTGGTAGAATTGCCATTTTTACTATGTTGATCCTACCAATCCAGGATCATGGGAGAGCTTTCCATTTTCTGATATCCTCTTCAATTTCTTTCTTCAGTGATTTAAAATTTTTGTCTAATAGGTCTGTTACTTCTTTGGTTATAGTTACTGCAAAGTATTTAATACTATTTGCAGCTATTATAAAGGGTGATGTTTCCCTATTTCTTTTTCAGCCCTTTTATGTTTGTTGTATAGAAGGGCTACTGATTTCTTTGAGTTAATCTTGTATCGTGCTACATTGCTGAAGGTGTTTATCAGCTTATCTTCCTTGGAAGAGTTTTATGGGTCACTTATGTATGCAATCATATCATCTGCAAATAGAGACAGATAGTTTCACTTCTTTTTTTTCAGTTTGTGTCCCCTTAATCTCCCTTTGTTCTCTTATTAGCTAAAACTTCGAGAACTGTATGGAATAGATAAGGGGAGAGAGGACATCCTTGTCTAGTTCCTGATTTTAGTGGTATTGCTTTGGGTTTTTCACTATTAAGTTTGATGTTGGCTGTTGGCTGCTTGTAAATCACCCTTATTATATTGAGATATTCTCCCTGTATTACTGATGCCTCCAGGACTTTTATCATCAAGGAGTGTTGGATTTTGTCAAAGGCTTTTTCAGCATCTAAGGATATGATCATGTGGATTTGTTGCTTTAGTTTGCTTAAATGATGGAAAAATTTTACGATTCTTTTGTATGTTATACCAACCCTGCATTTCTGGGATGAAGCCTACTTGGTTGTGGCAGTTGATATTTTTTTATGTATAGTATACGGTTTGCCAACATTTTGTTGAGAATTTTAGCATCAATATTCATGAGGGAAATTGGTCTGTAATTCACCTTCTTTGTTGTGTCTTTGAGTGCTTGCTTGGGAATTAGGGTAATTGTGGCCTCATTAAAGGAATTTGGCAATATTCCTTCAGTTTCTACTGTGTGAAATAGTTTGAGGAGTAATGGTAGTAATTCTTCTTTGAATTTGTGGTAGAATTCTGCACTGAAACCATCTGGACCAGGGCTTTTATTTTTGGGGAGGTTTTTAATGACAGCTTCAATTTCCTTAAGGGTTGTATGTCTGTTTAGGTGATTAATCTGATCTTCATTCAATTTTGGTAGATGGTACCTGTCCAGAAAGCTGTTCATTTCTTCTAGATTTTCCATTTTGTGGAATTTATTTTTGAAGTATGATCTGATAATTTCTGGATTTCCTGTTGTTCTGTTGTTATGTCCCCCTTTTCATTTCTGATTTTATTGATTTGGATACTCTCTCTCTGCTTTTTGATTAGTTTGGATAAGGGCTTATCTATCTTGTTGACTTTCTCAAAAAACCAACTATTTGATTCATTGTTCTTTTTATTTCAATTGTATTGATTTCAGCTCTAAGTTTGATTATTTCCTGTTGTCTACTCCTTCTAGATGAGTTTGCTTCTAATTTTTCTAAGGCTTTCAGCTGAGCTGTTAGTTCTCTAGTGTGGGATTTCTCTAGGCTTTGCATATAGGCATCTAGCACTATGAATTTTCCTCTTAAGACTGCTTTCATTGTGTCCTACAAGTTTGGATACGTTGTAGATTCATTTTCATTGAATTCTAGAAAGACTTTGATTTCTTTCTTAATTTCTTCTTTGTGTCAGAGGTGGTTCAGCTGAGTGATTTTTAGTTTCCATGAGTTGGTAGGCTTTCTTTGATTTTTGATGTTGTTGAACTCTAACTTTAGGCCCTGATGGTCCGATATGATCTAAGGGATTATTATTTTTTTATATGTGTTGATATTTGCTTTATGACCACTTATGTGGTCAATTTTAGCAAAAGTTCCATGAGGAGCTGAGAAATATGTATATTCCTTTGCATTTGGGTGGAAGCTTCTGTAGATATCTATTAAATCCATTTGCATCATAACCTCTGTTAGACTCCTTATTTCTCTGTTGAGTCTCTGTCTGGTTGACCTTTCCAGGGGTGAAAGTTGGGTTTTTAAGTCTCTCGCTATTAGGGTGTGAGAATTGATATGGGATTTGAGTTTTAGCAGTGTTTCTTTTACATAGGTAGGTGCCCTTATATTAGGGGCATAAATATTCAGGATTGAAATTTCTTGACCAATATTTCTGTGATGAATAAGCAATGACCAACTTGGTCCCTTTTAATTCCTTTTAGCTTAAAGTCTGCTTTGTTAGATATTTGGATGGCAACCCCTACTTGTTTCTTAGGATCATTTGACTGGTAAATCTTTTCCCAATCCTTTATTCTGAGCCTGTGTCTGTTGTTGTGGTTGAGGTGTGTTTCTTGTAGGTAACAGAAGAATGGCTTCTGTTGTTTTATCTATCTTGTTAGTGTGCGTCTTTTTATAGGTGAATTGAATCCATTGATATTAAGGGATATTAGTGACCAGTGATTGATATTTCCTGTTATTTTTGGTGGTAACTTGTTTGTATTTCCTTTCTCTGGTGTTTTCTTCTGCAGGATTATTGATTGTTGCTTCATGGTTGTATATGGGTTCCTTAGGTTGGAGTTTTCCCTCTAATGCTTTCTGTAGTGCTGGATTGGTAGATAAGTATTGCTTCAGTCTGACTTTGTCATGAAATATCTTTTTTACTCCATCCATGGTGATTGATAATTTTTCAGGGTATAGAACTCTAGTTTGGCAGCCATGCTCTTTTAGTGTCTGTATAACTTCTGACCAAGACTTTCTTGCTTTCATCGTTTCCTTTGAATAATCAGGTGTTATTCTGATGGGTCTACCTTTATATGTAAATTGGCCCTTTTCTTTTGCAGCCCCTAAAATTTTTTCTTTGTTCTGTATGTTTTGTGGCTTGGTTATAATGTGGTGCACTGACTTTTTTGGGGGGTCATATCTATTTGGTGTTCTGTAAGCTTCTTGTATCTTTATAGGCATTTCCATCTTCAAGTTAGGAAAGTGTTCTTCTATGATTTTATTGAATACATTATCTGTGCCTTTGAGCTGGTATTCTTCTCCTTCTTCTATTCCTATTATTCTCAAGTTAGGTCTTTTCATGGTGTCCCAGATTTCCTGAACATTTTGAGTTATGGGTTTTTGGGTTTTAGTATTTTCTTTGACTGATATATCTATTTGAGCTACTGAGTCTTCCACTTCAGAGATTCTATCTTCCATATCTTGGATTCTGTCGGCTATGCTTGTTTCTGTAGTTCTAGCTTTTTCCTTCAAGTTTTCTATTTCCAACTTTGCCTCATTTTGTGCCTTTTTTTTATTGCTTCTATTTAGTTTTTAGTTCCTGGCATGTTTCTTTCATAGATTTGTTCATCTCTTCCAATTTTTTGGTTTTGTTTTCTTACCAGTTTTTACATCCCATGGAAATTTCTTCTTTCCTCTTGTCCTGAAAGCTATCGTCTATCTACTAATTTATCTGACCAGTTTCCTTATATAAATAACAAAAAGAAGACAATATTCTTCCTCTAAATTGTTAACAAATTAGTGCACAAAAAGATTTAGGTCTCAACAATGACAAGGACCTCAAGTATTTCTCTTATTACTAAGCTGAGATATTTAGGGAGAAGACAATAAGAACAATGGGCATTGTTTATTTGCATCTTAATAGAGTAAGATCCATTTTATAAACTGCTAGAGTTTCTTTTTAAATCAAGTTATGCCTGAATACAAACATTTCAGCATTTTTAAACACCCTTATTTCCCATTCAACCATTCCATATACATAATTTTCTCAAATAAAACTCTATTCAGATGACACTATGAAAAATAAGCCATGATTTGTCAGAAAATCCATGGACAAATCCAGTGCTACTCATGTACTAAATTCCATCTCAGATCCCATAGGAACAGCAGATCTGACAAAATAGATTCTAGGTTTCATAATGTGAGAGACTCCATTATGCCAGCTCAACATAGCCATCCATGTCAACAATCTCCAAAGGGAAATTTTGTTTGCATGTGGTTCCTTTCAGATGAAGCGAATTTATTTAAAGTATTATAATTTTCCAGTGACCTTGCCAAGCATATTGGGCTTTCTGAAGTCTGAAGCTAGTGAAGATAGCTAGATGAGGAAAAGGCAGAATGAGAACCTAGGTATGAATCACAAGTGTCTATGTAAAAAAGCTGACTTTCTATAAATTCCAGTATTAAGAGATGGAGACAGGAGGAGCCTGACAGCTTGCGGGACAATCAGCTTAGCCCAAATGGTAAGATTCCATTCCAATGAGTGTAGTTCAAACTCTAATTGGCCTTAATACAAAATCAAAGTGGATATAGGAGTAAATGCTAAAAGATCAGAGAGACTAAGGAGTAAGCCATAGCTACTTCTTACCTAAGGTAACTTTTCTGCATGAAAGGGGAGGGGGAGCCCCTGTCTTCCCCCACATTATATTCCTCCCTCTGCCCATCCATATCACTTTCTGTCTCCACCTCCCTAGTGCTGGAATTAAAGGCATGCAATTCCAAGTTCTGGCATTAAGAACATGATCCTCCATCCCCTGGCTCTGTTTCTCTTTTGGACTGGATCAATCTCTTGCACCCTAGGGTGGCTCTGAACTCCTGATCTTAATGCTTCCTCCTCCCTGAAGTTGAAAGTTTGAAGGCGTGTGTCACTACTGCTTGGCCTCTATGCTTGAGTGTGGCTATCTCTGCCTTCTAATATTCAGACAAGCTTTATTTGTTAGAGCACAAACAATATATCACAAGTGAGAGAGACCTCATGGTAGAAATTCACCTTAAGGCTAACAGGCAGAGAGTTATTGAGGAAGACAAATCCAACTGTCTGCTCTCTAGTCTTGTGTGTGCTGGCATAGGCACTCACACCCATAAACCCACAAGCATGTAACACACCCACCACTCACATATACCATGGTATCAGGTGGGAATAATGTGTCTCTTTATTATAAATGCTTAAAATAGGAATATGAAAGAATCCTCCCAACCAGATATTTTACATTGGTTAAAAAACCTATCAATCAAGAACTGTTGCCCTACTGTTTATGTAATAAAGTTTACAACTTCTAATTTACAAAAAAGAAAAACTTTTCCAAAATGTTCATGGGATTTTGTATTTAGTGATGGAGGGGGTTCACACACAGAGTGACTGTATCAATGACCAAATGTGTAAAAGTGAAGAAATACTATAATAAACATAAGAATTAATAGTTCTGTGGAATTGTTTTGTGTTTCTTTCCATTTAAGTTGATGTTAAACTACATTTATTAGGTTGACACATATTCCTTGTATTTCTAATTTCTCCAGGACTTTTATCATAAAGAGATGTTGGATTATGTCAATTTTTTCTGTATGTAATAAGATGATCATTTGGTATTTTTCTTTCAGTTTTTTTACATAGCGAATTACATATACTGAACCATCCCTGCATCTCTGAGCAGAAACCTACCTGATCATGGTGAATAATTTTCTTGATGTGTTCTTGGATTAGTTTTAAAAGTATTTTATTGAGAATGTTGCAATGATATTATAAGAAAAATTGATCTGTAATTTTTTTTGTTGAATTGTTATGTGGTTTGGACATCAAGGTAACAGTGCTTCATAAAATAAATTTGGCAACATTTTTCTGTTTTTATTTTGTGGAATAATTTGAGGAGTATTGGCATTAATTCTTCTGAAAGTCTGGTAAAATTCTAAGCTAAAACCTTCTGGCCCTGGGCTTGTTTTGGTTGGGACACTTTGAATGGCTGCTTCACTTTCACTGAGGTTTTTAGGTCTATTTAAATGGTTTATCTGATCTTGACTTAACTTTCATAAGTGGTACCCATCAAGAAAATTTTTTATTTTTATTTTATTTTTTTAGATTTTCTGATTTTGTGGAGTATGGGGTTTTAAAAATATGTCCTTATAAATTCTATTGTTTTTCTGTGTCGGTTTCTATGTTCTCCTTTTTCGTTTCTGATTTTGCTAATTTAGATTTTGTCTCTCTGTCTTTTAGTTTGAATAAGGGTTTTGTCTATATTGTTGGCTTTCTTTTCTTTCTTTCTTTTCTTTTTTTTTTTAGAACAGAATAAAGTTTTAATTCATTGAAAAGTGAAGCAGTGAACAGGGTCCTTTGAAGGGCACTTTCTAAGTGAGTGAGATGACATAGCCAGGGCAAAGTAACTTCCAGAAAAATGATGCTAATAAAAATGTACAAAGACCATAAAAGAGCTGGTGAACTAAGACCCACAGTGTTCCAGCTACCCTAGTGGGGTCCAGCTGAGGTACCCTTCACTTTCTTGAGGATTCCAGGCCATTCCTTTCATTAAAACAAACCAAAACAAGTTTGAGAATATTTCTCACACATTAAGGTGTAAAGTCCACAGCTACCCTTACTACTTTGTACAGAAACCCCAGTGCTGACAATGCAAAAGGTGTTTGTAACAGTACCATTTGTTAAACCCAAAGATACTCTACACATGTACCCTACTTTAAAATTGTGGCTGAGAGACAGTTTTAAAATGGATAATCTGATAAGGCAAAATTCCTGTATTTTATATTGGAATTATGGTTCTCTATTTTGAAAAGCACCAGCAGACATGGCCCCAGCCTTCAAAGGAGATATCAAAATTCACATGAGTACAGATTACAAGGATCTTTCTGTGCATCCCTTGTAGGTGGGAGACTGTGGATGCTGTGGTCTGTTAGGATAAACCGAGGTCCACTCCAGTCTTAGCAGGAGTGGTTTCTTAACTGAGAGGTACAGAGGACCTTCCCATGACCTGAACCTGAAGGTTTTCTCAAAGAAAAAACTCTTTGTATCAATGATTCTTTGTATTGTTCTATTTGTTTTACCTTATTGATTTCAGCTCTCAGTTTGATAATTTCCCTGTCATCTACTCCTGGGTGAATTTGCTTCTTTTTGTTCTAGAGCTTTCAGGTGTTCTGGTAAAATGCTAGGGTGAGATTTTTCCAAATTGTTTATGCAGGCATTTAGTACTATGAACTTTCCATTTAGCATTTCTTTCACAGTGTTCCATAAGTGTGGGTATGTTGTGCATTGATTTTTTTTTTTATTGAATTCTAGGAAAACTTTAATTGCTTTATTTTTTTCCTTGACTCAGTGGTGATTCACTTGAGCATTGTTCAGTTTCCATGCATTTGTGGGCTATTTAATTCTTTTGGGTATCTTCTTTTTTGTTCTAGAGCTTTCAGTTGTGCTGTTAAGTTGATAATATGAGATATCTCTAAGATTTTATGTATACACTTAGTGCTATAAACTTACCTTGTAGTACATCCTTTATTGTGACTCATAGGTTTGGGTATGCTGCTTATTCATCTACACTGAATTCTAGAAAGTCTTTAATTTCTTTATTTATGTCATGACCAATTTTTCATTTAGTAAAGGGTTGTCCAGTTTCCAGAGAGTGTAAGCTTTCTGTTGATTTTAGTGTTGTTTATAATCAGCTATAATCCCTGATGATCTGATGTAATGGAGGGAGTTATTTCAATTGTATCTGTTGAGACTTGCTTTGTTTCCAAGTATGTGCTCAATTTTGAAGAAAGATACATGAGGTGCAGAGAAACAATTGTATTCTTTTGTGTTTGGGTTGAATACTCTATAGGTGCTAGTTTCAGTATTTCTCTGTTGAGTTTTTGTCTGAATGACCTATTTGTGAGAGAGTATTGAAGCCTGTCGTTGTCAGTGTATGTCATTTAAGCTGTAGTTGTGCTTCTTTTATGAACTTCGATGCTTTCATGTTTGAGGCATAGATGATAATAATTGAGAGGTCACCTTGGTGGGTTTTTCCTTAGATGAGTAAGTAGTGTCTCTCATATCTTTTAATTAGTTTTGGTTGGTCAAATTTTTTATATATTAAAGGGCTACGTCAGATTGCTACTTAGGTCTATTTTTTTGGAATATATTTTTTCAACTAAAGTCTGAAGTAATAACTATCCTCAGTGTAGAGGTATGATTTTTTTTTTTTATGCAGCAGTTTTTCTCCCAGGTTCTGTAAGACTGGATTTATATATGGGTTTTTTTTAAAATTTGGTTTTATTATCGAATATCTTATATTTTCCATCTATAATGATACATAGTTGTTCTGGTATAGTAATCTAGGCTGTCACCTGTAGTCTTTTAGAATCTGAAGGATACCTGTCCCAGCTCTTCTGGCTTTTAGAGTCTTCACAGAGAAGTCAGGTGCAATTCTAATAGTTCTGCCTTTATGTTCCTTGCCCCCTCTTCACTGGCAGCTTTTAATAGTCTTTCTTTGTTTTATGTGTAGTATCATGATTATTATGTGGTGAGTAGACTTTGTGTTCTTGTCCAATATTTTTGGTACGTTGTTTGCTTTTTTTCATTTTTAGAGGCTCCTCCTTCTTTAGGTCACCAGAACTTTCTTCTATGTTTTGTTAATGATATTTTCTGCACCTTTGAGCTGAGTTTATTTTTCTTCCTCTATTCCTATTATTCTTAGGTTTTTGGTCTTTTTAGAATGTCCCAGACTTCTTTAATGTGCTGTGTCAGAAAATTTTTATTTTATTTATTTACTGTTTGTTTAAAAGCTAAGGTTTTTTTTTTTTTTTGCCATACCTACTAATGTTCCCCCTCCTTCCTTTCTTTCCCATCACCCCCCCCCCAAGTCATTCCCTCCAATCCTATCTATTCCTCAGAGAAGGTAAGGACTTTCAGGGTGACTTAATGCAGTCTGATATATCCAGTTGACATAGGGCCAAGGCCCTTCCCCAAGTATCAAGGCTGAGTATGGTGTTCCTCTGTAGGGAATGGGCTCCATGGAGCCAGTTTATGCATTAGGAAAAAATTTCTAGTCCCACTGCTAGAAGCTCCGTAAACTGCCCAGGTCATTCAGCTGTCATCTACATTCAGAGGGCTTAGTGAGCTCTTAATAGCTTGGATCAACTGTCTCTATGAATTTCCTCATCATGATCTTGACCCCTCTACTTATATAGTCTATCTTTCCTCTCTGCTTGGACTGAGAGCTCAACCCAGTGCTTAGCTGTGGATCTCTGCATCTGCTTCTATCAGTTGTGGGATAAAGATTCATGTTTATCCCTCTGGGTCTGTGTTGCCCCACTCAGGATGCTTTTCTGGTTCCATCAATTTTTCTGCAAATTTCAAGAGGTCATTTTTTTCCTCCTGTGTAGTACTGCATTGTGTAAATGTACTATATTTTTAAGATTTATTCTTCAATTGAGGTACATCTAGGTTGTTTCCAGGTTCTGACTATTACAAATAATGTTGCTATGAACATAGTAGAGCAAGTATCCTTGAGGTAAGATTGAACATCTTTTGGGTATATGTCCAATAGTGGTATTGCTGGATCATTGGATAGATTGACTTCTAGTTTTCTGAGAAACCACCATACTGATTTCCAAAGTGGTTGTGTAAGTTTACATTCCTGAAACATAAATTCTAGTGGTCATTAAATGAAAACTCTAAGTCATTAATAACGACTAGAATTTTGAGGAGAAAAAGAGCTCCAGGAAGTGGAATGGAGTGTTCAAGGAGATAAATTGATTAAAAAGTGGAATAAAGGGAGTGGTGACCCCAGCGCAAGATCTCAGCCAGCAAAGTTTTGTATTTGTGGAAAGGAACTAAAGAAAAGTTTATAGTCAGTTGTGATGGACCTTTTAATACCTTTAATCTTAGCACTGGAAAGGCAGAGGCTGGTGGATCTCTGAGCTTGAGGCCAGTGTGGCCAAAAAATCAAGTTCAAGGACAGCCAAGCTTAGGCAGTAAAGGAACACATAGTCGAAGTTCTAACTAAACAAGGGGGCCATGTTCCGGCCCCAGTAAGCAGCAGAACTTGAGAGCTTCAGCCATATGGTTCTGGCTTTAGAGGTAAGGATAAAAGAAATGAATTATAGAAATTGCCTCCATGCCTAAGGATAGCTACTGAGGCCAGGCATGTGTCAAGGGTCTTCCTGAATTGAGAGGCTATTGTGTGAAGCTGTGAAGTTGCAGCCTAGATTGCCTTGGAGAACTCAAGATGTTAGAGATACCAGAGTCCTGGAATATCTGCTGAAGAGAGCTACTAACATGGAGTGGAACCAGCCAAGAGAAAGAAGTACGTTGTGGTCAACAAAGTTGAATAGAATTTGGGATGTGGAAAGTGTTTTGATGTCAGACATGGTGATAAAGACTTTGGAGTTTGCTCAGCTGATTTTTGGTCTTTTTCCAGAGTATGATGGCTGTGAGTTACCTGTTTTACCCTCCTTCTTCGGAGATGTGTTTACAGGGAATGCCTGCTGATGTTGGAGATAAGGATACCAGCATGAGTTGGGTGAGGGAAGGCTGGAGGAGAAGACCTTGTGATCCCTTTGGGATGGAATCAGAGAAGGAAGGGTGGCCACAGAAAATTTCTGCTGTAGTGCTGAGGATGAGACTTGGGATTGGATCCTAGGAGTAGTAGAAGAGGCATGGGTTTACCTTCAGCCTACTTGTTGACCTGGGCTGCTTAAAATCATAAGAGAACTTCTTTGGCAATCAACTTGTTTAGCTATAATGATTAGAAATTTTACTGAACTAAGGTCTACATTTTCTTTTAAAATTTACTTTTACATTTTCTTTTAAAAATACTCTGAAAAATTTAATCAATATAGTAATGAGCACAGATCTGAACATGTTAGCACATTTGAAACTTTTAGCTAATTGTAGGGGTGTGAACTTTTCTGACATTATGACACTGTCACTTCTTCCAGTGACAGAATATAACACACTGATTTATAATCTCAAATGTAGATATAACTTAAATTCAAATTTCGGTAAATACATTTTAAAATTCCTTGGCTTGTGGGAAGAATGATGCTTCTATTTTTAAGTAGATGAATTTATATCATCCTGTGCCAGAACAGAAGAACGCTGAGAGCTCTGATTTCACAGCCGTCAACTCTAGCAAAGCATTAAAAAAACTATAAAGGGAGATGACTTAGTTGATTAGGTTTGTCTTGTAAAATATAATTTTAAGAAAAGTGATTTGAAAAGTACTTCTTGAGCTTAAAAATTGTACCTGTAAAAATATTTGTATTGAAGTGTTCACACATTTCAGTAAAGGGATTGCCATTGATAAAATGCTCTATTTGACACGAATTATAATGACTTTCTTAAGCTTTTCAGCTCCAATGGAGAGATTTCTTAAAACCTTATGGATTTCAGAGAAACATTCAGTCTAGATGTCAGTAATTTCAAAACACAGAAGATAAATGAAGACAACTTCATGAAAACAACTATAAAATAATAAGATTATAGAGATAAATTTTTTAGGAAAATATCAAGATGTAGAATTAGAGACAAATCACATTTAAGAAATTATGACTAGGAAGATTTCTTTCATTTGTTATTTATTAATTTTATATATGCATAATAAATTCAAAAAATTGGGTGGTGAATGTGCCTGTTTTTTTAAAAAAATTATTTTCAAAAGTAGCATTAAGTCATGTTATTTAAAGAGATAATTCAAATATTAATTAGTCTAGTGGTAGAATGGGAGTGGCTTGTTAGTTACTCATATTTTTGAAGATATGATTAAAATTGCATTAATGACTTGATTTACTCTAGGGATTCTAGCTTTTGGTGACTGCCTGTATAATCTGCATAGAAAGAACAGGTAGAGAAAGTCTTGTCTTGAGACCCATCTTTGGCCAACTAAGGATTAAATTACTCTTAATGTAATTTTTAGAAATAAAAGATTTTTAATGCATATTTATAATTAAATTTAAATTTAAAAATTACATGTGGTCATTGAAATGTTACCTTTTACAGCCTTGCCATATTTTGGTTAACTTATTTTTCCTCTGAATGACTATAAAGCTTGCTTATAGTGTTTCTTTGGCCAGCATTATAAATCTTGAATTACTGTCTTTTTAATGTATGTCATACAAGGGTCATATAGCTGTAGCACAAATTCCAAGATGTCTGTTGTTAGTGGTAACTATAAATGATGTGGTTATGAGTTTTGCTTAAAATCTTTTCAATAAATATTTCTTGTGAAAAAAAAGAAATGAAAGATTTTAGGCCATGAAAACCAGTAGCCAGTATGGAGGTCAACAGACCTGGAACCAAATCTCCAGGCCAATGGACTTCTAAGAAAATATTTGTTAAGGAAGGCACCCAAGATCAAAGCAAGCAGTTAGTTACCTAATTATTAATTATTTATTGATTGTGATTAAACTACTAACACACAAAAGTCAAGGGTGTAGACAGAAGAGGAAAAAAATGGAATCATCTCTTTCACAAAGAAAGCATTTGCTTGCTTGCTAACATCTTAAATTGTCTTTTATTCCTTATGCATGATACAGAACATGCCAGTTAAATTCACAATATGAGAGCAGTCTTATTGGCTAGTGTACTTATTTTCATTTGTCCGAACAAAACTCTTAAAAATGCTTTGTACATATACTTGTTCTATTGTGTATAATTGAAGATGTTGTCTGATATATGTTAATAGGACCATTAGAACTTTCCAGTACTCAGACAATTTTTAATTGACATAAAACTTGAATAACTTCAATTAGCATAAGAGAGTTTAGTGAGGAAGATCCTAACACAGTGCCGGGTGTTGGTCCTGAACACCGATGATCCACCTATCAGATTTATAATTGCCCTGTCTTTCAGAGTGCATAGGCATCAACAAGAGGGACTGAAGAAAAACTTGTGTACTCAGTAGTTATGAGCACTCATAAAGGCTTTAGAAATTTTGTGAAGACTATGTCAATGTGTATAAAGTACTCAGTTAGAGCCAGAAACCTGTTGGGAATTCAGTAAACACCTTTTCTCCTGTATCAATAATATTCATTTTGCCTGCTCTCATAGGCTTTACACATATGGTTCCTCTTGTAAGTTAATGAATGCAGAAGAAACAGTTTAGGAAATAGTAAACTCAACAGGAAAATAAGATTTTTGGTAATGTACTTTTTTCAGATCTCTAGATATGAAAGAGAGGCTTGAGAGCTAAATGTTTTGATTGAATGAAGCTGACAAATGGTCTAGAATTTGGGTTGTTCTCAGTTCCCTGGACCCCCTCCTAGACCAAAGTCTTTTCTGAAAAACAAACAACGGGACTTTCTATGACTAAAATTTTACATTTTCTTCAAAAAAATTTTATCTTTAGTGTATAGGAGGACTACTGATTTTTTTGAGTTAATTTTTACAGACCTTGAAAAAACAACACTCAATTTTATTTGGAATAACAGGAAAGCCAGGATTGCCAAAAAATTTTGTTCAACAATTGAACCTCAGGAAGCAGTACCATCCCCAACTTCAAGTTATACTATAGAGCTATAGTAATAAAAACAGTCTGGACACTTCCGGGAACTTGCTGTCTGGGAAAGGGTCAATCCAGAGACTCTGATCTCAGCTCTCCATAGCAGACAGGAGCTAGGGTATGGCTGTGAGGGACTCCTCCAGTCACACCTAAAAGAGGGAACCTTGCATGCCCTCATCTCCAACTGCATCAGCAAAGAAGGACTGAGGACTTTGAAATTCAGACCGGGCCCAGAGGTAAGCAAATTCCAGCTCCCAGACCACCACACATCCAGGGGCTTTCTCTCTAAAGCCAAGGTCAATCCGTAGACTCTGATATCAGCTCTCCATAGCAGGCAGGAACTAGGATTTGGCTGTGAGGGGCTCCTCCAGCCATACCTAAAAGAGGGAAGCTTGCATGGTTGGACCCACCTCCAGGGCAAACTGGATCATGAGAGAAGGACTGAGGATTTGAAATTCAGATACCTGTCCAGAGCAGAGTCAGAGAATGAGCAGACCCCTTGCTCGGAGGGGACAGGAGAAACACAAGCCCTCTTGGCACAACTGACTAGGAGTTGATTAATCGTGAACCACTGAAGCCATGGGCAGATGCCAGTGCAAAAATACATATAACAATATAAAGAACAACAAGGCAACACCAGAAGAAACTGGTGGTTCTACAACTACAAGACCTGAACAGAGCAATGAAGAGGAAACAGAAGGAAACAACACTAAAAACACCTTTATGAAGATTATTGAAGCCTTCAAAGAAGATATAAAAAATTCTCTTAAAGAAATAGAAGAAAATACAAACAAAAAATTGGAAGAGATGAACAAATCGTTGAAAGAAAACCGCAAAAAGGTAAATCAAAAAATGAAAGAAACATGCCAGGAACTAAAAACTGAAATAGAAGCAATAAAAAAGACACAAAATGAAGCAAAGGTGGAAATAGAAAATTTGAAGAAAAAGAGCTGGAACTATAAATGCAGGCATAACCAACAGAATCCAAGAGATGGAAGAGAGAATCTCTGGAGAGGAAGACTCACTAGCAGAAATAGATACATCATCAAAGAAAATACTAAAACAAAAAAAGCCATAACACAAAATGTTCAGGAAATCTGGGACACCATGAAAAGACCTAACCTGAGAATAATAGCAATAGAAGAAGAAGAATACCAGCTTAAAGGCACAGATAATGTATTCAGTAAAATCATAGAAGAAAACCTTCTTAACTGGAAGAAGGAAATGCCTATAAAGATACAAGAAACCTAAAGAACACCAAATAGATATAACCCCCCAAAAAAGTCAGTGTGCCACATAATAATCAAGCCAAGAAACATACAGAACAAAGAAAAAATTTTAAGAACTGCAAAAGAAAAGGGCCAACTTACCTATAAAGGCAGACCCATCAGAATAACACCTGACTATTCAATGGAAATGATGAAAGCTACAAGGGCTTGATTAGAAGTTATACAGACACTAAAAGAGCATGGCTGCCAACCTAGACTACTATATCCAGGAAAATTGTCAATCACCATATATGGCGTAAACAAGATATTTCATGACAAAGTCAAACTGAAACAATACCTATTTACCATTTCGGCCCTGTCGAAAGCATTAGAAGAAAATCTCCAACCTAATGATCCCAGATACAACCATAAAACCACAAAAAATCAATAATCTCACAGAAGAAAAGCCCAGAGAAAGGAAATACATAGAAGCTACTACCAAAAATAGCAGGAAGCATCAATCAATGGTCATTAATATCCCTTAATATCAATGGACTCAACTCACCTATAAAATAACACAAACTAACAAAATGGATACAAAAACAGAAGCCATTCTTCTGCTGCATTCAAGAAACACACCTCAACCACAAAGACAGACACAGGCTCAGAGTAAAGGGTTGAGAAAAGATTTTTGAATCAAATGGCTCTAAGAAACAAGCTGGGGTTGCCATCCTAATATCTAACAAAGTAGACTTTAAGCTAAAATCAATTGAAAGGGACCAAAATGGACATTACTTATTCATTGCAGGAACAATTGGTGAAGAGGAGATTTCAATCCTGAATATTTATACCCCTAATATAAGGGCACCTACATATATAAAAGAAACACTACTAAAGCTCAAATCTCACATCAATTCTCACACCCTAATAGTGGGAGACTTCAATACCCCACTTTCACTCCTGGATAGGTCAACCAGACAGAGACTCAACAGAAAATTACAGAGTCTAGCAGAGGTTATTATACAAATGGATTTAATAGACATTTACAGAAGCTTCGAACCAAATGCAAAGGGCTATACATATTTCTCAGCTCCCCATGGACTTTCTCTAAAATTGAACACATAATTGGTCATAAAACAAATATGAATAGATACAAAAATTGGAAATAATCCTCTGTATTACAACGGACCACCAGGGCTTAAACATCATATATCACAGAAAGCCTACCATTTCATGAAAACTAAAATCACACAGCTGAACCACCTCTGGGTCAAGGAAAAAATTAAGAAAGTAATCAAAGTATTCCTAGAATTGGATGAAAATGAATCCACAACGTACCCATACTTGTGGAACACAATGAAAGCAGTCTTAAGAGGAAAATTCATAGCGTTAGATGCCTATATCAAAAACCTAGAGAAATCCCACACTAGAGAACTAGCAGCTCAGTTGAAAGCCTTAGAAAAATTAGAAGCAAACTCACCAGGAAAGAGAAGATGGCAGGAAATAATCAAACTTAAAGTTGAAATCAATACAATTGAAACAAAAAGTACAGTACAAAGAATCAATGAATCAAAGAGTTGGTTCTTTGAGAAAGTCAACAAGATAGATAAGCCCTTGCGCAAACTAATCAAAAAACAGAGAAAGAGTATCCAAATCAACAAAATCAGAAATGAAAAGGGGGACATAAAAACAGACCCCAACAAATCAAGGGAATTGTCAGGTCATACTTTAAAAATCTATATTCCACAAAAATAGAAAACCTAGAAGAAATGGACAGCTTTTTGGACAGATACCATTTACCAAAATTAAAGGAAGAACAGATTAATTACCTAAACATACCTAGAACCCTAAAGGAAATTGAAGCTGTTATTAAAAGCCTCCCAAGTATAAAACACCTAGGTCCAGGTAGTTTCAGTACAGAATTCTACAACACATTCAAAGAAGAACTACTATCATTACTCCTCAAACTATTTCACATAGTAGAAACTGAAGGAGTATTGCTAAATTCCTTTTTTGAGGCCACGATAACCCTAATACTCAAGCCACTCAAAGACACAACAAAGAAGGAGAATTACAGATCAATTTCCCTCATGAATATTGATGCTAAAATTCTCAACAATATTTTGGCAAACCGTATACAACAATATATAAAAAATATCATCTACCATGACCAAGTAGACTTTATCTCTGAAATGCAGGGATGGTTCAACTTATGAAAAACTGTAAACGTCATCCATCATAAAAAAAACTGAAGGAAAAAAACACACGATCATATTCTTAGATGCTGAAAAAGCCTTTGACAAAATCCAACACTCCTTAATGATAAAAGCCCTGGAGAGATCAGGAACACAGGGAAAATACCTATATAATAAAGGTGATTTACAATAAGCCAACAGCCAACAACAAAATTAATGAAGAAAAACTCAGAGCAATCCTACTAAAATCAGGAACTAGACAAGGATGTCCTCTCTCCCCTTATTTATTTAATGTAGTTCTCAAAGTTTTAGCTAAAGCAATAAGAGAATGAAAGGAGATTAAGGAGATACAAATTGGAAAAGAACAAGTGAAATATCTCTATTTGCAGATGATATGATTGTATACATAAGTGAATCACAAAATTCTATCAGGGAACTTCTACAGCTGCTAAACAACTTCAGCAATGTAGCAGGATACAAGATTAACTCAAAGAAATTAGTAGCCTTTCTATACACTAAAGATAAAATGGCTGAAAAAGAAATAAGGGAAACATCACCGTTTATAATAGCTGTAACTATCATTAAATACCTTGGAGTAACTATAATCAAAGAAGTAACAGATCTATGTGACAAAAATTTTAAATCACTGAAGAAAGAAATTGAAGAGTATATCAGAAAATGGAAAGCTCTCCCATGTTCCTGCATAGGTAGGACCAACATAGTAAAAATGGCAATTGTACCAAAGGCAATCTACAAATTCAATGCATTGCCCATCAAAATTCCAACACAATATTTTTCAGACCTTGAAAGAACAATATTTAATTTCATTTGGAATAACATAAAATCCAGGATTGCCAAAACAATTTTACTCAATAAAAGAACCTCAGGAGGCATCACCATCCCTGACTTCAAGTTATACTATAGAGCTACAGTAATAAAAACAGCCTGGTACTGACATAAAAAGAGACTTGTGGATCAATGGAATAGAATTGAGCATCCACTTATTAACCTAAAACCCTACGAATACCTGATCTTCGTCAAAGAGGCCCAAAATATTCAATGGAAAAAAGATAGTATATGCAACAAATGGTGTTGGCATAGATACATGGTAGTGTGTAGAAAAATGCAAATAGATCCAAGCCTGTCACCCTGCACAAAATTCAAATCCAAGTCGACCCATGACCTCAACATAAACCCAGCCAATTTGAACTTGATAGAAAAGAAAGTGGGAAATAGACTTTTACGAATTGGCACAGGCGACCACTTCCTAAATATAATACCAGTGGCACAGAGACTTAGATCAACAATCAATAAATGGGATCTTCTGAAGCTGAGAAGCTTCTGTAAAGCCAAGGACACAATCATTAATTCAAAATGACAGCCTACAGAATGCGAAAAGATTTTTACCAACCCTACAAGTGATAGAGGATTGATCTCTAAAATATATAAAGAACTCAAGAAAGTAGAGCCCAAAACCTTGAATAACCAATCAAGAAATGAGGTTCAGAATTAAAAAGGGAATTCTCAGCAGAAGAATTAGGAATGGCTGAAAGGCACTTGAAAAAGTCCTCAACTTCTTTAACCATCAGACAAATGCAAAGCAAAATAACTTTGAGATACCACCTGACGCCTGTCAGACTGGCTAAGATAAAAGACACAAATGACAGCCTATGCTGGTGAGGGTGTGGAGCAAGGGGAACAGTCCGCAGTTGTTGGTGGGAGTGTATGCTTGTTCAGGCACTCTAGAATGTGGTATGGTGGTTTCTCAGAAAACTGGGAATCAATCTCCCCAAGGATCCAGCAATACCACTTCTGAGTGTATACCCTAAAGATGCACATTTGCACTACAATGTCATTAGCTCAACTATGTTCATAGCAGCAGTATTCGTAATTGCAAGAGCATGGAAACAACCTAGATGCACCTCAACTGAAGAATGGATTAACAAACTGTGGTACATCTACACAATGGAGTACTTAGTACTTAGCAGTAAGAAGAAATGATATCCTAAAACTCACAGGCAAATGAATAGATTTGGACAATATCCTCTTGAGTGAGGTAACACAAACCCAGAAAGATAAGCACGGGATGTAGTCACTCTTTAATTGACTTTAAACAAAATGGAAAGAACACCTAAGCTGCAATCCACAACAACTGAACAGCTTGAGATCTGAAGGAACTTAAGAGAGACATCTAGACTGCCCCCCTAGCAAGAGAAAATAGAGAAGATCTCCTTAGCCAAATAGGATCATAAGAGGTTTCAACCAAGAAGACCTGGGAACAAATCATAAGAGAAGGAGATGATTAAGTGAGAGAAACAACAAGGCGGAAGAAAGAAAAAGAGATGGATTTCTTAATAAAGGAAGAAAATATAGAGTTGAAAAAAGACCATGTGCTTGGGGAGCCTCCAAAAACTCACAGGGTGTTCCAACCAACAGCGAAGGTGTTGCCTAAACGGGACTTTCCCCATAATCAAATGAATAATCACCCTAAGTGACATCACAGAACTTACATCCAACAGTGAATAGAGGTAGAGGCAGGGATACAAGGCTGAGCACTGGGCTGAGTCCCTGGTCCAGCTGATAGCAGGGGAGGAGACTCTATATGAACAAGGGGATAGAGACTATGAGGAAAATTCTCACAGTGATGGCTGGCTGGGGCTCTGGGGAGCTCACTGAATCAAGAACTGCCACCTGGGAACCATCTGGAAAAGGAATGAAGCCCTCCAAGAATAGGTAACTATCCATTGGCATGGACAATATGTGGAGCCTCAAGGGCAGGGTTCAGACTGTGTTTCTGTGCAGGGACTGGCACCTTGGAGCCCATTCCTTCCAGAGGACCACCTAACCCAGTCTTGATATTAGGATGAGGAAATCAAAGTTGCCTACAGTGGATGCTGAGCTAATCCACCTTGGGACTTCTTGCCCTTTCTGAGGCGGTGATTTTGGGGTGGGGAGAAGGGAGGCTGAAGACTGTCCAGTGGAATTGGGAGGGGGAAGGGAGTTGGAACAAGGGATGAAAAGTTGGAACAATGAATAAAAAATGAGACTTATTCTATAAAAATAAAAAAATACTACCATGTCTATTGCAGAATTATTCACTTGCAATTGATCATATAAAGGATTAATATTTATTAAGGGGTTATATAAACACTTACTGATACAGATTGAAACTTAAGGCAATTCTTAGAGAGTAAAACTGTCCCACCCAGGATGGTCCTATCTTCTCCCCCATAAAGCAGGAACAAAACAAGGGGGAAGGTCAGTGTGCCGCAGGGTTTTCAATGGGGTCTGGCCACACCCCATCCAGGGTCCTGAGACCATAAAGCCAAGTCTCTAGACCTGCCTCAAAAATGCTTGAAGCCTGATTCCCATTATACATGTCAAAACTTTTTTTTTTTTTGCATGTGCGAGTCTTGGGTCTTCCATAGACTCACACAGCCACCAGAACAGGTAGAACACAGAATTCCAACACTCCCCAAATCTCCTCCTTTCCCCATTCTCTTTCAGTTTTTCAATGCAGTATTTGTATGAATAACATCCCTGTCTGTCCTGGAAATTGCTTTATAGGACAGGCTATCAGGCTGGCCTTGAAATCATAGAGATTCGCCTGCCTATGCCTCCCTTGTGCTGAAGATAAAGGCATGCACCACCATATAGAGCTTTTCACTTGCCCTTTTGTGGTCAAATATATATTTTTTTTAAAAAAATAATTTTTAGGTATTAATAAAATTTGTTTTATATACCCTCCAGTGTTGTCCTCCAGCCCATTCTTTTGGTTACATCTCTGGTTTTAACCTTCAGTGACCACTGTTTTACACTCTCTTTCTACATTTTTCCTTTATTCTAGGATGTCATATTTATGAAATGACATGCTCTGTAGCCTTCGAAGGCAGTTTCTTCAGTTTTTTTCATTCATAGTGGCTTTGAGACTCACCCCTGAGCTTGCATGTATGATAATGTCATAGCTTTTCCTCTTAGTTTTTAAAAAAGGACTGACCCACTGGTTGTTAAATAACCACACATTCCCCTTACTAAATGGACTATGGAAAGTCTGTTTTCCCTTACTTGGTTTTGGAAGTTATCAATAAAGCTACCTCCAACATTCATGTGAATGTGTTTATGTCAAGTAGCTTTTTATTTTTCTTATTTGAAGTAAAGGAGATTATTAGATCATATAATGGGTATGTGTATAATTTTGAAAAAAAAAAGACAAACTGTTTTCAAAAGCTTCTGTATCATCTTACATTCATGGACCCCAGCAAAAGCATTAATTTTCCAGGGGCTCACCACATATGTGAGCATTTGTGTTGTGTTGTTTTGATTGTTTTAAGATTTTAGTTACTGCTGTGTTTGCAGTAGTGTACCACATCTTTCAATTTGCATTTCTCCAAAGACCAGTCATGCTGAGAAAATTATTATGTGCTTATCTGTCATCTAGGTATCTTCTCCAGTAAAGTACTGATTCAAATATCTTGTCCAACTTCTACAGAATTGGCTTGTTTCTGATGGAGCTCAGACAGACTTCTAGAAAAGATAAATTTTAGCTTCAAGTTCTTCAAGGTACCTGTGCTAGAAAAAGTTATTTGCAGGCCATTTGTATGCATTTGTAAAGGGGCTTAGGTGGGAGAAGTCTTATGATTTCCTTCTTTTTACTAGTGCAAATCCTTCACCTATCCCACCAAATCAACAAAATCTTCCTTGGTCTTTAGTCTCTTCGTTGTCTAGTTAATTGATTAACATCAACAAATCTGGTGACGACTTTAGTTTTTGAACAGTGGGAGTCTGGACTAGCATTTCCCAGCCAGTTTTCCATACTACTCAGCCTCACAGTGTTTCGGCTGACATCATTATAAAATAGAACTGTGCTTTAGAATTGTTTGTGAAGAATAATTAAGTTAATGTGTATAAAGTGCTCATTACAGCGGGGAACTTGTTGAAAATCCAATCAATAGTCCTCATTCCTGTATCAATAACATTTGTTTTGGCTGCCTTCATAGACTTGAAGCATATGCTTCATCTTACAAGTTAATGAATGCAGGGGAAGCAGTTTAGAAAACAGTAAACCCAACAGGAAAAAAATAAGGTTTTCAATAATGCAAGTGCCTCTGATATCTAAAATTCTTTGCCAAATATTGCAGTCTACTGACTGGATGCTTAAAATGTCTGAATATTACCTGCCAACCTGTGATGTACAGCTGCATAACCTACTTCCTTGGCAAACTCAATTAGAGCTACAGCTATGGATGGGAGAGGCCAGAGAAGTCATTAGAGCTCATAACGGCATTAGCAGTCTAATAATTGTCTAATGAAGAGTCAGTGAGCACTTTCACAACTGTGGAGTACACTGAAGGTGCTTAGATAAACAGTTTCTTTGGTGTTAATCAAAGACTGCTTTGCTCACAGAAGATCATTAGCTCTGATCTTATTTATCCCTAGTAACTACATTATCTTGGATTTCCCTATTGTAACTCTAAAGACTTTAAATTGTGATTTTTTTGTCTTTTAATAGTTTTGTTTTTTAAAATATCTAAGCAGATTATTTAACTCTAGAAGATAATACAAAGACATAAACTTGGAAAAAGGTTAATCGATGTACAGGAAGAAGTCTCACAAAGCCACAGCTAAGATTCACTCTTTTATAGCATGTGTATGGAGCCTGGCTGGGTGGGTAGTCAGTCACTTCGAGACAATATCACTGGTTTCTCACCTGGTTGCATGCTGTGCCCCTCAACTAGAAGGAAGGTCTCTACAAGTTGTTCCATCAAGATTCCATTTCCCAACACTCTCCTGTAAAGGTGTAGGATTTGAACTGGATTCTGAGAATTTAAAATATCTGCAGATGTTCCAATATGTAATAAAATCTTAGAGCCACTAAATCATATATAAATATAATAATAATAATTAATAATAATAATAAAAACACTCTAAAGGTCACTTTTGACTGACAGCCTGTAGGAAAGAGTGCCCCATAAAAAAATTAATTAAGCTTCATAAGAAATGTGCTTAAGTATTTTGTCAGAAATGTTAATTTCTTCCCCAAAGGAAGAAGAAATTGGCTTTTGTGCTAAGTTTGAGTCAGTTTATTTTTTTCTTACAAAAGGACTCGCTCTGGGGGAGGAATTAATAAAATTGATTCTTGACCTGTCTCTGTTTCTGCCTCACTCATTGGATGAGTTGTACAGGGATTTCTTACCCTCAGCAACCTTGGGTTTACTTAGGAAAAGAAGATGTAGACTAGATCAATTTTATACTATTTTATATCTCTAAATTCTGTAATCTTATAAATTAAAACTAGTAACCAGTGTTACCAAACTAACAAAAAAGTTAAAACTTAAAATTGTAAGTTCTGTCAAAAAAAAAGTTCAATTACTAATTGAAATCTGAATAAGCAAACCACATTGATGTGAACAGCAAAATGTGTCAATATTTTACTACACTTATCCACCAATGTCTGCACACTGCTCACAAGTACACAACATTTGATAGTTAACTGGCTATCAACTTGATAGGATCTAGAATTACTAACAAGAAAATCCTTGGCCATGCCTATTAGGAATTATGCATTTCATTCATGTTAGAAATCAAGCATTAATTTTATTTTCTCTACTTTATTATTAACAAAAACTCAAAGGTTATTGAGTTGAAAACTTTAAGCCCATCACAAAGATTAGAGAGTAATTTTAGTTGATTGTTATTTCTATGGCCTATACCCCAACAAAGAGAAATCCAACATAACACACCTGTGCTGCCCACATTTCCCTCTGAAACCATTGAGAGAGACGTGCTTGCTAACTCCCTTTTGATGTACGTAGAAAAGTGCAGAATTCATAATGTCTGCTTTCAGTTAAAATAAAGTCAGGTAAGATAAGAAAAGTGAGTATCTGGAAATGACAGGAGGTGAGGTTAGGTTCAATACATATTAATGACTTAAGGGAAGCAGAAGAGTTTACAGAGTTGAGTACAAGAATTCGATTCTCACTGGAATTGTTTTGTTAATGGAAATTGGGGTGGGAAGACCTACCCCAAAGTTGGGTGACATTAGTCCCCAATGGGTGTCCTAGACTGCATGAAAACTCCTGGACTCCATCACTCCCGGATTTCTGCCTCTTGATTATGGATGTAATGTGATCAGCTATGTCAAGTGACTGTGCAAAGCCACTGAAACTGTGAGTCACAATAAATATCCCTCCAGTGTGTTGCCTTTATCAGGATATTTTATCACAGTAACAAGAGAAGCAGTTACTCAGGTAAGATATGATCACAGCCACATGATCACACACAAAGCCACACAGAGATGTTCAGCCATATTCACTACCTGAAATTCCATAATGAGAACAGATGAGAGAAGAATAACAATAGACTTGCTTTCCTCAACACAGTTAAAGATGAACTAAAACTGATCATTATTCCTCTGTATCACAGAGCATCTGTTTTTACTAATTGCCCACTTCTGTGTTTTTTTCTAGGTCTTCATCCAAACACCAGTTTGCTGTTTAGGATGCCTCTGCAGCACTTGGGACCGTCTACTGAGACTGACTCATTAAGCATTGTCAGTTCTAATTATGCTAAATTCATATTCTGGAGAATTTGGAACTATTTTTAAGACAGAGATATAACAAGTTGATAGAATCCTACTCTCTTCACCTAGGATATTTTTATTGCAGAGAGTGAATATGTTCTGTTCTTGAACATTTTGTCTCCTGGCTACAGTGGTCTCCATACAGGTTTTCATGTCATTGTCAGAACAAAAGTAATTCTTTCTACATTTCTGAAGTTTTGGGTGTTTAGGGCTAAAGACCACAATGGAAGGTCATCAAAGAGATAGACAGTTAGTGATTGTTGACAGCTCTGTTGATAAAGACTGCTGTATCAGAAATAAATTAAAGAAAACATTGGTTTTCCTAGAACCTGAATCCAGAGCATCTTTCACTTAGGTTCACCAAGTTCTTCCAGCTGAGACGAAGAAGCTATTCCTAGTCACTAGAATTGTGATTGTTGAGAATCTGCTGTCAACAGAATATGCATGCTGTTCTAGTTCCCTATCTCTACCCTGGCACCTGCATCCTGAGGTTTGCTAGGATGGAAGATTTCCTTATAAACCAGGATCATTTAAGTCTATGGAAAATATTAAGCTATTTATGCCTATATTCCATGTCCAAAATTCAAGTTCATGTGCATCCTGTGATTCCGGTTTATTTAGGTCTCCCTTCCTGTGGCTCCAGGTATTTCAAAAAGTGACCTGGCCTCCAAGCAACTGCTCTTGTGTAGATGAATAGAACAGGGCTCTGAATCCCTGCAAATCTCTCTGTCGCTGTTTACTTTCAAAAAGCATTCAATAACAAAGGAATTGGATGTAAGTTCAGACTAACTCCCAGGCCAGAATTTTACATACAGATTTTTTTTAGTAGTATAACTTTTTCATGGACTCACAGCTGTATGTACTTATAACAAGACTTCCTTATAGGGAACTCACAGCTGTGTGTGTGTATGTGCATATAGCATGACTTCCTTGTAGAAAAAAATTATAGTTGTATGTGCTTGTGTTATTTTGTCTGTAAATCTGCAGTACAGCAGGCAGCAGGGCTAAGGTCCAGGCCTGGGGCTTGCTGGAGTCAGATGGCTATTTCCCCTAGAACGTGCAAATGCTAAGGCAGATGTGCACTATGTCCCTCAGTGATTTGTGTCTGTGCCATGTTAATAAAGTTGCTTTTATCACTTCAGAATATATATTTTGTTAATTATTCTGACCAGTTAGTCCCTCTCATGACAGACTTTGGTATACGTCATGTATGTCTCAACACATATTTATGTACCTATGTGCATATTATTTTGAAAATAAATGAAAAATATTTGGACCCATATAAGCACATTTAATTTAACTAAATCTTGAAATACTATCAGGTAGGTTGATTTGGATTAAAGTCAGATATATAGATCACTTTGAAAACAAAAGAAAATGTTATTCTTATTTTGATTAAGAAATTTAGTGTTGAAGATTTGTCTTTTTGGCATATAATCAGATTGGTTTTTTTTAAAAAACCTCCTTTTTTTCCAAATGTTTGCTATAAACCTTGAACACATGCTTAGAAGTTTCTGAATGGCTTACACTCTGAGCTGTTAGGGTTATCTAAGGAAGGACAAGCATAATGTTGCCTAAATTTTGTTTGGTTTTGCACTAATCGTATAATCCTATTTTGAGGTTAGCTTCATGTAGATTCCCTTTTAAAGCAAGGGTTCTCTGAATTGGAATTTGGAGACCTGGATTTTATTATAAACATCTGAGGAACCTGGTCTGGTGGCCCATACCTGTAGTTTAAGCAGAGGCTGCGGCAGGAGGGTTGCAAGCTTTATACTCACTTTAGCCGCTTAGCAGGATAATGCCTTAACACAGAAAAATATATATGTATTAATTTCTTCTTAAACATTTCTAAAAGCTGTTTACTGTTGTGTCTACCATTCTCATATTTTATCACATATAAACATCAATAATAGACATAGTTCTACCAATTTAAAAATTTGTAGGTGTTATACAGTGGGAAATCAAAGTTATCTTTTTCATTTATATTTTTGAAATGTATGTATAATTTAAAATTGGTTCTATTCCAACTAATCACTTTATGTTTGTGGTCCATAGAAAGTTTGTGGGAGCTGATTTTTCTCCTTCTACCTTGTGGGCCCTGAGGATGAAACTTAAGTTGTCAGAGTTGGTGCTGAGGCCTTTACCTCAGGAAACATCACACCAACCTTGTCCACATAATCATAAGTGTAATAATTTTTCAATCAAAAGTGTTACAAGCTATTAAAGTAAAATTCTATGCCATAGATAATTTATTATTTGTTCTATTGATGGACATTTGAAGTTTCTTTATGGATTTACAAGCAGCTACACAGAACATACACTTGTGAGTCTATACTCGGTGTACATCCTTCAACGTTTCTAAGGTGAAATTGCTAGTGTATTTATGATGTCCTTTTCTCCCTAAATCTTGCACAGGTTCCTTACTTACTCTCATCCTTGATTCTTGCTATGTTTTGCCCTGCATTACTTCATACTGAAGATGTTCTCTTACTTTCTAGTGTTATGTACAGTTCTTTCGAAGAAGGGTTTGAGAGACATCAAAGACATCTTCAAGAACTTGCTGGTGTTCCTACCATGCTTATTCCCTAGGTCATGTCAGTGTGAACTTATTCAACCAGGGACTCCATTAAGTAGTATGTATGTATTCCAGGTTCAAAGTTAAATGACTCAGAATGTTTTAAAAATTATCAGTGTGTGTTGTGTGTGTGTGTGTGTGTGTGTGTGTGTGTGTGCACTATATGCTTATGTGTGAAACTATTCTTAGAATACCCTTTGGTTGAAATTAGTCTTTTCTGCACCTAAGTAGCCAGTGAGTATGTGTACAGGATGGTGCATGTCTTATGTCCAGGGTGTGTAGCTGAGTTAGGGATGAGGCCCTAGCTTTCACTTCTGCATCTTTCAAACAAAAGCTGTCATGTCGATCAATGGATGCATCCCCAGGGATGGCAAAGCTCCCTAGGCAGCTCCAACAAGGGCTTATGCAAGGCCTTTCTAGCTTCCAGCTTTCTTTTTTTCTTTTTTTAACCCTCCCTGAGGGTCTGCCTGCTTCTTTGTGATACTGTCTGTCCATTTCAAGCCTACCTGAGACATCTCACGAGCATTTCTTACTGCTGTGCTGTTTTTTTGGGTATTTGCATGTGTTTATCTTCAGTTTTACTAAATATTAACAAAATACTTCTACAAATTGACCTTTAAGTGTCAAGTGCTTTAAGTAGCACTGCCGCAACTGTTATTCATGCCATCAGTAGTTGGTAATGAAATCATGGCATAAAAATAATCATATGGTTAGATAGAAATAAATTTTACCAAAAAAGTAAATGTTGATAACGTACATTTTCTGCATTATAAATGACATGTATCCCTATATATCCACAAATAGTAAACATTATATACTTTGGTCTTCTGTTCAGGGAACGATTTTTACAGACTCTCTAATTATCTCTGCTCCCACCACACTAGGCTTCTGTTCACTTGTCTTTTGTTTAAGCCATGTTGTATTGTATTGCATATCATCTAGAACTAAATATAGGCATTAGTCGTACATTAGTAGGATAAAAGAAGGTCCCAAAGAAGTGAAAAGTTTGAAAATAACAAATACTAATTAGTCTACTTCTAAAGAGAAGACACAAATATTAAAGATTTTGGTTCTTAATAGTTTGTGACACACTTTCCAATTAAACCTCACTGATAACTCCATTGTGGATGACCTTTGTTATATTTTTGATTGTGAGCCTGGTCTTTAACGGCGGAGCCAGCTCTCCATCCTATGGATGACCTTTGTTATGCCACTAGGAAGGATTGGTAAGACAGTTCCAGAAGGCTGGCATTTGCTGGCTGCTTCTTATGACGAAGTACCATAAGAAAGGGACCAACAAAGAATGAGGCCATCCTTGCTCATCTACTTCAGAGATGAAAAGAAAATCGGCTAGGCCAAGGAGACTGTGTTCTCAAGCCTTTCTGATACCTCCAGCAGGAGCTCTCCATAAGAAAGCCAACTTAGTAAAGGTGAGTTTTGGACTCTGAGCTTTTATCTAAGTTTCCTGTTTCCAGTGGGTTTGGGATGGCAACATTTAGGAAGTGGTAGCTGTAAACACCAACAGACATGATGAGAGTATCCTGCTTTAAATGTATTTCTTTATTTTCTTATTTTTTATTACGAACACAGTCATATTTTGTATCTATGTATAACCTTCTTCAAACTCCTTTCCTCCTCCCGCCCCTTCAAATCACTCACTCTTCTCCCCATCTCCTTGTCTCCTGCCAGCAAGAGCAGGAGGTCCCACGGTCCCAATGTGTCTTAGTTCAGCATCCACTCCCAGCAGATCTGCTTTCCTCACCCCAACATCAAGACTGGGTCAGATGTTCCTCTAGAGGGAGAGGGATCCAAAGTGCCAGTCCAAGGTCCAAGGTGTTTCAGATCCCAGCTGTTGAGTGGTTGTGATTTGCAGCTTGGATATGCTTTGCTTTTTGTTTAAAGTCCACTAGTGAGTGAGTACATCCGCTGCTTCTCTTTCTGGGATTGTGATACCTCGCTCAGGAGGATATTCTCTAAACCCATCCATTTGCCTACAAATTTTAGGATATCATTTTTTTCTTACTGCTGAGTAGTACTCCATTGTGAATATGTAGCATAGCTTGTCAATCCATTCCTCAGTTGAGAGAAATCTAGGTTGTTTCCAGGTTCTTGTTATTACAAATAATGCTGCTATGAACATAGTTGAGCTAATGCCTTTGGAGTGTGAGTGTGGATCTTTACAGTATATGCCCAGTGGTGGTATTGCTGGATCCTTGGGGAGATTGATTCCCAGTTTTCTGAGAAACTGCCATACTGTATTCCAGAGTGGCTGAACAAGCTTACACTCCCACTGACAATGGAGGTGTGTTCCCCTTGCTTCACAACCTTTCCAGCATAAGCTGTCATCTGTGCCTTTTATCTTAGCCAGTCTGACACATGTAAGGTGGTATCTCAATGTTTTTTGGATTTGCATTAAAATGTATTTCTAAGTGAAGTCTTCAATGTGCATAAAATGCATAGGAAATTGTGATGGAGAAAACACACAGGGGCCTCATTGCAAGAATGACATCTACACAGCTCCTTAAATGTAAAGCAGTCAACTTGGTGCAGGCATAGAGCATTCACCCTTGCATTCTATTCTCTTTGGCTTGAAAAGGTACTCTTCAGGCTACTCAAGGAGAAACCTTAATAACAACCCTGTTACAAAACCCTCCACCTACAATCTATCCTGTGTTCAAGAAGTGATGAGGCCATAGTGGTACAGAACTTGTGGGCATGGCCAACCAATATTTGGCTAACTTAAGGCTCATGTCCTATATTGCCTAGATGTTCAGGAACCAGATACTGAATAACCCAGTCATCAAGGATAGAACCAAATATCATAGGGGGAAAAATCATAAAACTTTTGCTAATGATGTTGTACTATACTCATATGATGATTGCCCAGTCATCACCAGAGATGGGAGTGGATGCAGGGATACACAGCAAGGCATTATGCAGAGAGAGAGAGAGTCTAAATTGGAGATTTGTCCTGTGTACTTCCACTCAGAGCTCAGGGAACCCCATGAAAGAGAGAAAGGATACTGTAGGAGTCTCCTTTATTAAAGGACACCAGGAGAACAAGTCCACTGAATCAACTAATCAGGGCTGACATGGGCTCACAGAGATTGAAGCAGCAAGAACCTGGCCTGCAAGGGTCTGCACCAGGTCCTCTGCATGTATGTTATGTCTGTTAGCTAGGTGTTTGTAGGGCTCCTAACAATGGGATTGGGGGTGTCTCTGACTCTTTTCTGTGCTGTGGGGATTCTTTTCCTCCTGTTGGCTTGCCTTGTGCAGCTTCAATATGAGGGGTTTCGACTTTCTTTTATTGTATCTTGTTTTGTCATGTTTGATTGTTGTCTCTGGGAGGTCTGCGTCTTTCTGAAGAGGAACAGAGAGGTAGTAAATCTGGGAGAGAAGGAGAAGGTAGGAAGCCTGCAGTAGTGGGAGGAGAAACTGTGCTTGGCATGTTCCATAGGAGAGAAAAATTTCTTCTCAGCTTTAAAAATGAAGGAAAACACACTGGAATTCTACTGAAACAAGGAAACAAGTTACTTGTTTAGTGTAGCATTGTGGGCTGCAGTCAAAACTCCAGTGCCTCCTCCTCCCCTGTCCAAGAATAAAAATTCAATGGTCAAAGGCATTTAAGGTCTTATTGATTCCTTGTAAACATGTGACTTTCAGCCAGGCTGAATGATACTTGTGAATCATCAATGGACCTTTAATAAAATATCAATTTCTACAATTCTACCTAGAGAAATTCTCACTGAATTGGTTTGGGGTGAGGCTTCAAAGTCAGCACTAAAAAAAAAAAGTTCAGAAAGTCTAATCTACAGACAGTATGAAAAACCACAGCAATATAGCTATGGCCTACTGTAAGGTATGGGTGGGGGAGATGATATTAATGTGCCCTGCTTACAGCAATATAAAATACAAAATGCACTTGACTGAAAAACCCTCTTCATATGTTTGTATATATGAACATATATGTATGTATGTATGATGCATACCTGTGTGTGCATGTGTATATATATGTATGCTTTCATTTAATAAATAGCCTTGGATACAATGCTTTATGCCGAGAACTTTGTCTCACTTTATCAGGAAGAAAATAAGAATTTATTTTGCAGATATTCATTCTTATATCACTGACAAATGAATAAGCCAATTCCTGAGCCATTCTTAATCTGTTGACCTCACAGTCTACTTTGCTTTGAATTTGCTTTGCTTGAATAAGGATATACAGGGATGGAAAAAAAAAAATTCAGAGGGAAAGATGAACACAAAGAAAATATAGGTGTAGCAATCTTATTTGTATGTCTACCCTTGATAAGCCATGCTTATCATTCTTATCCTCTATATAGTTATTGTTAACTCTTCCACATTTTAAATTCTTTTTACTGTGTTTTTTTTTTTATAAATACAA
>PVIH01019697.1:0-34619 GCA_004025045.1 Sigmodon hispidus
AAAAAAAAAGCCAAACATGCCCAAGCAGCAAACCACAACCACTGAACAGCTTGGGATCAGAAACACCCTGGACTGACCCTTCAAACCCCAGTCCATCTATAGGAACACCTGACTCACTCTTGAGGGAGGGGGGACAAAACTGGATTTGGCCGGGAATGAAGACTGATCCAAGCATTATTGGGCCAGTGTGACCATAGGATTGTCTGCTCCCTGCCCAGGGAGGGGATGGGGAGTTGCAGAGAAGAAAATTGATCAGATGTGGTGGGAGGAGGAAGAGACCTTCAATAAGGATATACAGGGATGGAAAAAAAAATTCAGAGGGAAAGTTGAACACAAAGAAAATATATGTGTAGTAATCTTATTTGCATTTCCACCCTTGATAAGCCATGCTTATGATTATTATCCTCTGTATAGTTATTGTTAACTCTTCGGCATTTTTAAATTCTTTTTACTGTTTTTTTGATAAATACAAAATAAAGAAGAAAAAAAAATAAAAACCAATGATCAAAAAAAAAAAAAAAAAAAAAAAAAAAAAAAAAAAAAAAAAAAAAAAAAAAAAAAAAAAAAAAAAAAAAAAAGAAATATAGATGTACCTATGAAGCCACAAGCAATAGATAATCCCACAAAAGAAAACCCCAAAGAAGAGTAACACACATATACACACACCAGCCAAAAGTAACAAAATTTAATAAACAATGGTCATTAATATTCTTTAACATTAATGGACTTAATTCACTTATAAGAAAAAAAGACGTAGGCTAACATAATGGATACAAAAACAGAATCCATCTTTCTGCTGCATACAAGAGACACACCTCACCTCCAAAGACAGACATTGGCTCAGAGTAAAGGGTTGGAAAAATATTCTCCAAGCAAATGAACTTAAGAAACAAGCTGGTATATCTACATTAATATCTAACAAAATAGACTTCAAACCAAAATCAATCAAAAGATATCAGGATAGAAATTATTCATCTCAGGAAAAATCTACCAAAAGTCTCAATCATGAACCTTTATGCCCCTCAATACAAAGGTACTCATATATGTAAAAGAAACATTACTAAAGCTTAACCTCCACATCAAACTCTACACATTTATAGTGGGAGAATTCAATACCACATTCTCATCAATGGATAGGTCCACCAGAAAGAAATGTAGCAGAGAAATAAGGGATCTAACAGATGTTATTATGTAAATGGACTTAATAGATATATAAAGAATTTTCACCCAAACACAAAGAAATATACTTTCTTCTTATCTTCCCATGGAACTTTCTCTAAAATTGATGACATACTCAGTCATAAAGCAAATATGAGTAGATATAAAAAAGTGTGAATAGCATCCTGTATCCTATCAGACCACTAAAATTAGGCTAAAATTAGACTTCAACAACAACACAAACTACAGAAAGCCTGCAAACTGATCAAAATGGAACATCTCTCAAATAAACTACCCCTAGGTCAAGGCAGAAGTAAAGATAAAAATAAAAGACTTCTGAGAATTCAATGAAAATGAATGCACAACATACCCAAACTTATAGGACACAATAAAAGCTTGCAAAGAGGAAAATTCATAGTACTTGGTACCTATATAAAAAATTTGGAAAAATCTCACACATAAGACTTAGCAGCACAACTGAAAGCTCTAGAACAAATAGAAGCAAATTCACCCAGAAGGAATATAAGGCAGAAAACAATCAAATGCAGGGCTGAAATCAATAAAATTAAAAAGGAGAACAATACAAAGAATCAATGAATCAAAGAGTTGTTTCCTTGAGAAAGTCAACAAGATAGACAAACCTTTATCCAAACTAACTAATAGCCAGAGAGAGGGAGAATATTAACAAAATCAAAGGTTAACAAAATCAGAAAAGAAAGGGAGGTATAACAACAGACACCCTGGAAATTAAGAGTCATTAAGTTATACTTTAAAAACATGTACTCCACTAAGTGAGAAAACCTAAAAGAAATAGGCAGCATTATGAACAGGTACAACTTACAAAATTGTACTAAATCAAGACCAGATAAACAATCTAAATAGACCTATAACCCCCAAGGAAATAAAAGCAGTTATCAAAAGTTTTCCAAGCAAAAACAGCTCAGGGCTATATGATTTTAGTGAAAAATTCTACCAGATTTTCAAAGAAGAGTTCCTCCTCCTCCTCCTCCTCCTCAGATTATTACACATAATAGAAACCAAAGGAACATTGCCAAACTCCTGTTAAAAGGCTACAGATACCCTGATAATTAAACCATACCAAGATACAACACAGAAAGAGAATTACAGATCAATCTCCCTAGTAAGCATTGATGGAAAAATAGTTAATAAAATTCTGCCAAATCAAATTTAAGAACATACTAAAAATCCATAATAAATTATGCAACATTCCAGAAATACAGGAATGGTTCAACATACAAAAAACTGTCAATGTTCTCTATCATATATACAACTTGGTAAAAAAGAACCACATAATCATCTAATTAGATGGTAAAAAAGCTTTTGACAAAATCTACTCCTTTATGATAAAAGTTCTGGAGAGATCAGGGACACAGAAAAAAATAATAAAGGCAATATACAGACAACATCAAACTAAATGAAGATAAAGCCAAGGACAAGTCAATAGGACAAAATGACAGCCTACAGAATGAGAAAAGATTTTCACTAACTCTACAAGTGATAGAGGACTGATCTCCAAAATATATAGAGAACTCAAGAAACTAGAGCCCCAAACCTTGAATAACCCTATCAAAAAATGGGATTCAGAACTAAAAAGGGAATTCTCAGCAGAAAAATTACAAATGGCTGAAAGGCACTTGAAAAAGTGTTCAACATCTTTAGGCATCAGAGAAATGCAAATCAAAACAACTTTGAGATACTACCTTACACCTGTCAGATTGGCTAAGATAAAAGACACAGATGACAGCCTATGCTGGAGAGGTTGTGGAGCAAGGGGAACACTCCTCCATTGTTGATTGAAGTGTAAGTTTGTTTAGCCACTCTCAAATGCAGTATGTGGTTTCTCAGAAAACAGGGAATTCATCTCCCCAAGGATCCAGCAATACAACTACTAGGCATATACCCTAAAGATGCACATTTGCACTCCAAAGGCATTAGCTCAACTATGTTCATAGCAGCTATTTGCAATAGCAAGAACCTGGAAACAACCTAGATGCCCCTCAACTGAAGAATGGATTAACAAACTGTGGTACATCTACACAATGGAGTACTACTCAGCAGTAAGAAAAAATGATATTCTAAAATTTGCAGGCAAATGGATGGATTTGGAAAATATCTTCCTGAATGAGGTATCACAAACCCAGAAAGATAAGCAGGGGTTGTACTCACTCATTAGTGGACTCTAAACAAAAAAGCAAAAAGCAAAGCATATCCAAACTGGAAACCACAATCACTGAACAGCTTGGGATCTGAAACACCTTAGACTGGCATCTTGGATCCTACTCCCTCTAGAGGAACACCTGACTCAGTCTTGATGTTGAGGTGAGGAAAGTGAATCTGCCAGGAGTGGATACTGAAATAGGCCACACTGGTACTTTGGGATCTCCTGCCTTTACTGAGGAGGAGATAAAGTGATGTAGAGAAGAGTGAGCGACTGAAAGGGGTGGGAGGGGGAAGAGTCTTTGAAAAAAGATTTACACAGATAAAAAATATGACTTTATTCATAATAAATAAATAAAAAACAAAACAAAACAAAACTAAATGGAGATAAACTCAAAGCAATCCCACTAAAATCAGGAACAAGACAAGGCTGTCCCCTCTCAGCATATCTATTCTATATAGTTCTGAACATTTTATCTAGAGCAATAAGACAACAAAAGGAGATCAAGAAAATACAAATTGGAAAGAAAGAAATCAAACTTTCACTATTTGGGAATAATATAATAGTATACATAAGTGACCCCCAAAATTCAACCAGGAAAACTCTACAGCTGATAAACACCTTCAGTAATATAGCAGGATACAAGATTAACTAAAAAAATCAATAGCCCTCTTATACACAAATGTTAAGATAGCTGAAAAAGAAATCAGGTAAATATCACCCTTTATAATACCTATAAACAACATTAAATATCTCAGAGTAACTCTAACCAAAGACATGAAAGATCTGTATGACAAGAACTTTAAGTCATTAAAGAAAGAAATTGAAAAAGATGTCAAAAATAGAAAGATCTCCCATGCTTTTCTATAGGTAGGATAAACATAGTAAAAATGGCAATCTTACCAATAACCATCTACAGATTCAATGCAGTACTCATGAAAATCCCAACACCATTTTTTACTAACATCAAATGAGTAATATTCAACTTTATATGGAACAATAACAACAATCAACAACCCAAGATCAGTTGCCAAAACAATTTTCTTTCATAATAGAACTTCAGGAGGCATTACAATTCCTGATTTAAAGCTATAAGAGCTACAGTAATAATAATAATAATAATAATAATAATAATAATAATAATAACAATAATAATAAAACAGCTTGATACTGGCATAGAAACATTCATGTGGATCAATGGAATCAAATCATAGACCCAGACATTAATCCACACACTCGTGAAAACCTAATTTTTTACAAAGAGGCCAAAATATACAATAGAAAAATGATAGCATCTTCAACAAATTGTTCTGGGATAACTGGATGGTGGTATGTAGAAGAATGCTAATAGATATATATCTATCACCCTTCACAAAACTCAACCTTAAGTGGATCAAGGACCTCAACATAAATCCTGTTACACTGAGCCTGGTAGAAAAAAAAAATGTAAAAAGCAGCTTTGAATGCACTGGCACTGAAGACTACTTCCTAAATATCACACCAGTAGTGTAGTCACTGTGAACAATAATTAATAAATGGGACCTCCTGAAACAAGCTTCTTTAAGTAAAGGACCTGGTCAACAAGACAAAATGACTGCCTACAGAATGGAAAAAGTTCTTCATCAACCCTGCATTTAATGGAGGTGTGAGCTCTAAAATATATAGAAAACTCAAGAAGCTAGAGGTAAAAAAAACTAGAAAATCCAATTGGAAAAAGGGGGTACAGAGCTAAAGAGGGAATTCACAACAGAAGAATTTAAATGACTGTAAGACATTTAAAGAGTTGCTCAATATTCTTAGCCATCTAAGGAATACAAATCAAAATACAGACAGCCACAGAGAGACAGAAACAAGTACTTTCCCACTTTACCCCTACCTACCTCTGAGGGTCATGCCTAAGAGTTAGCCCTAGATTCTATAGTCACTATGATATCACTAGATCCAGTGAGACCTTGCAAATTGATCTAGGCCTGCAAGTGTGGTTACAAGAGGTGGTATAAAGGAGGTAGAGTATGACCATCCTCCAAATAGACAAGCCTTGACAGCTCTAAATTAGCTAACACCAGGTGTCACCTCAAAAGTTTAGAGACTTTGTTGTTGCCTTCATGGAGCTAAGATTATAATGATGCTGGCAGTACAAAAGATAGTCTTTTTCTTGGTCTTCACCTTTTAGCTCTGTGTCATAGACAACCCTTATGAGCTTATTGACAGAGACCCATGATTAAGACAGTTACAAAAAAGAAAATGGGAGAATGAGGAGAGTAAACTTAGCTCAAGAAAAAGCCCATTTTGCATTCTAGTAGCTATTTTATAAAAAAGGTAAAATAAAGTTTTAGAAAATAAAAAGATCTCTCATGCTTTTGGATAGATAGGATCAACATAGTAAAAATGGCAATCTTACCAAAAGCAATCTATAGATCCAATACAATTCCCATTAAAATTCCAACACATTTCTCCACAGACTTTGAAAGAACAATACTAAACTTCATATGGGAAAACAAACAACCCAGGATTGCCAAAAATGCCCTGTCCAATATTAGACTTTGAGGTCTAAAGTCACCATTCCTGACTTTAAGCTGTGGTATAGAGCTACAGTAATAAAAACAGCTTGGTACTGGCATAAAAACAGACTTATGAATTAATGAATCAAATCACAGACCCTGACTTTAATCCACACACTTATGAACACCTGATTTTTCACAAAGAGAACCAAAATATACAAAGGAAAAAAAATGGTATCTTCAACAAATTGTGCTGCCATGGTTGGATGGGAGTATGTAGAATAATGCAAATAGATCCATATCTGCCACCCTCCACAAAACTTAAGTCCAAGTGGATCACAGACCTAAATATAAACCAGTTTCACTGAATTAGATAGAAAAGAAAGTGGGAAATAACCTTGAACTCATTGACATAGGTGAACACTTTCTAAATATAACACCAGTACCACAGACACTAAGTACAACAATTAATAAATGGGATCTCCTGAAACTGAGAAACTTCTGTAAGGTAAAGAACATGGTTAAGACAAAACAACAGCTTGCAGATTAGGAAAAGATCTTCTCCAAGCTTACATCTGACAGAGAACTGCCATATAGAGAGAACTCAAGAAACAACAAGCCAAAAAACCAAATAATGAAGATAAAAAGTAGAGTTCAGAGTTAAATAGGGAATCTCAGTAGAAGAATTTCAAATGGCTGAAAGACACTAAAAGAATTGTTCAACATTCTTAGCCATCAGAGAAATGCAAATTAAAACAACTCTGTGATAACATTTTTATACCTGTTAGAAAGACTAAAATCAAAAATGCAGATAATAGCCTATGCTGGAGGGGATGTGGAACAAGGGAAACACTCTTTCATTACTGGTAAGAATGTAAACTTGTACAGCCATTTTGAAATCAGTATGGCAGGATGTCTCTCTGAGCAGCATGGCCCCGTGGTGTCCGGGGCTGAGTCAGGTGGCTTCATACATTGAGGATCCCAGGTCTAGAGCAGAAAGGGAGGTGAGCAGGTTCCAGCCCCTGGGCCTCCCGGGGACCTTATCCCAGAGGCCAGAGCCACAGTCCCAGATTTGACCTCAGGGACAGGCCTGCCTTGGACCAGGACTGAAAGAAGCCTTCCCCAGCAATTGTGGGGTCACATCACAGACTCCCACCCGGGACCCGCCTTTAAGGCAGGCTGCATCATCTCAGAGGGATGGATGTCTCTCTGAATAGTGTGATTATATAGTGTCCAGGACAGAGGGAGTAAGATTCCACCAAGACCTAAGAGTGAACCAAAGAAGCAATGGGAAGATGTCAGTGAAAGAATACACATAACAATATAAAGAACAACAAGGCACCTCCAGAAGAAGCTGATGGCTCTATAATACCAAGACCTGAACAGAACAATGAAGAGGAAACAGAAGGAAACAACAATACAAACACTTTTATGAAGATTATAGAAGCCTTAAAAGAGGATATAAAAAAGGCCCTAAAAGAAATAGAAGAAAAAAATATAAAAAATTGGAAGAGATGAACAAATCCTTGAAAGAAAACAAAGAAAACCAAGAAAGAAAAATTCAATAAAAAAAGAATTATTCCAGGAACTAAAAATAGAAATAGAAACAATAAAGAAGGCACAAAATGAAGCAAAGGATGAAATAGAGAATTTGAAGAAACAATCTGGAACTACAGATACAAGTATAAGCAATAGAATCAGAGAGATGGAAGAGAGAATCTCTGGAGTGGAAGACTAAATAGTGGAAATAGATAAATCACTCAAAGAAAACATCAAAACCAAAAAAGCCATAAAACAAAATGTTCAGGAAATTTGGGACACTATGAAAAGACCAAACCTGAGAATAATAGAAATAGAAGAAATGCCCAAATCACATGGTTTTACTGCAGAATTCTACCAGACATTCAAAAAAGAACTAGTACCAATACTCAACAAAGTGTTCCATACAGTGGAAACTGAAGGAATGCTGCCGAACTCTTTTTATGAGGCCACAATCATCCTGGATATGCAAGCCACTCAAAGATGCAACTAAGAAAGAGAACTACAGACCAATCTCCCTCATGAACATTGATGTAAAAATATGCAACAAAATTCTGGCAAATCTATTACAACTACATATAGGCAGGGGAGAGGCTGAGGGAGGACTGGGAGAAGGTAGAGGGGGAGCAGTGGTGGATCTGAGAAAAAACTATTTAAATAAAAATACAGATAAAAGCAACAGCAATAAAAAGACTTGATTGGAAGAAGTGTAAATTCTGTAAGTCTACATTAATGAATATATATGGGTACCTTAATCATTATTCCACATTATAGAGAAGATTATACTTTCTTACATAGCATGAAACAATTTTATTAGCTTTTCCCTCTAAATTCTAGACAAACTCTTATGGCATAGCGCCAGATATATTTTATGAATGAATTTACCTGCTATGTTGATCAGAAATGTTGCTCCTACATATGAATAATGTACTTGCAGAAAGGCTTCTACAATTTGTGAGGCATCAGGAAGTTTAGCATCCAACGCATTCTCAAACCTGGACACATTCTCCTTTCTCCCGATCACCAACAGCACAATCCCAGTTAGAGAAATGAGACAAAGAACAGCCATCTTCATCAGACTGCTGATTGTCTGATATAGAGCCACTGTTTTCATTCTTCGAGCACTGAAAATTCCAAATGACCACAAAAGAGCCAAAGCCAAACATTTCTTTGGGAGCTCTGGAGCTGGGCACCCAGAATAGAAAGGTTGGATTAGATTACTAGCTATTAGCAAACTTTGAGCGCCTATGCCTAGGAAATGAGAAGTAAGTTTTATCCAAAGACTTAGGAAAGCAACAGAAGATCCAAGAGATCTCTTGAGGAAATAATAAGAAGCTGCACTCACAGGGAAGGTGGTTGCCAGCTCAGCAGCACAGAGAGCATTCATCAAGCTCAGCAGGCCACAAACTGCCCAAATACTCAGAAAAACTGGGATGTTCAGTGAGCAATATTTTAATACTCCTTGAGGAGACATAAAAATTCCTACCCCTATAGTGGAACTAAGCAAAAGAATAATCCCATGAATAAAACCTATCACTCTTAAGAGTTGCATGGTTTTGCTTTTTTCTCTCTTTCAAATCTTCAAAAATACAATTTTTCTGTATTATGCTTCTCTGTCAGTTTCTGCAAAAATCTGTCAAATAGTGTTTCTTTGATTCATCCATCAATGCTTTATAAGAGATTTTAAAGTTTAAACTTAACTTGGATTTGAAAATAATTAACACTTAGATTGTCAGCGGTGGCACATGCCTTTATTCTCAGCAGTCTGGAGGCACCTACAGACAGATCTCTGAGTTCAGAGCCAACTTTGTCTAAAAAGTGAGTTCCAGGACAGCCAGAGCTGTTATACTGAGAAATTGTGTCTCAAAAAATAAAGCCAAACAATCAACAATAATAAAACTTAGTTTTAACTTCTTTCTAGGACCATGGCTAAGGTATTTCCTATTAATAATATTTAAAATATCAAATATTCAAATGATCAAGTCACTATATGCTTATCAGAAGTATGCTTTTGGAGGTAAAACCCTGTGCCCCGTACAATCTGTTTGCTTGTTCAGCTAACACCAATACACGGGGGAGGAGTTGATAGAAAAAAAGTTTTAAAATAAAAGACACTGGAAAGATTAGGGGACATTTAAGGCTAACTACTCCATAAAATGAACAAACAAACAAACCAACTAAGCAAAACAAAACAACAATAAAACTTAGGTAAGTAAAACATGCAGTTCGGTTTTTATAAGGCAGTGCAAGGACAGCAAGATGAACACGTTGGGAAAGGCACATCATGCAGCTGAGTTCCTACTTTCTTTTTAAATTTATGTCTCTTTCAGGAAAAATGTCATCCATCTCTACTTCCTGGAATTGGTTCCTGCAATTCATCAGTCAAGAACATTATTTTTCTGCAAGTTAAACATTAGGACAACTTACCTACTTTCTCTCAGTTAATGTTCACAACTGAAGAGTGAAGAACCTTACCATTCTGATGTGAATTGGCCACAGATGTTCTGGTTGCTGCCAAGCCAAACAGGATTATTCAGCAGGGAAACTTCTAGTCAGTTAGGCTTGCTGCCCTCTCGATTAAAGTTAGAATTCAGGATAGAAAGATCTGGTTACTCTCAAGTGAGAACTTTGAAGGTAACAGCTACTGCTGTCATTATACAACCCTGAAATACTAATTCACATATTTATACCAAGACTGTCTTATAGCTATATGAGATACTACTTAATTTTAACTCAAATGGTTAATGATTTTAACTTCACTTTGCCATTTAGCAATTATTAGTAAGATGCTGCTATTTAATTTTCAAAAATCAATCTCTATTTTCTTATAGTTATTATTGTACACTATTAATACTCAGGAAAAAAATTAACTGTGTTAGTTTGGTATGTAAATGTATTATGCTTTTGTTACCAGAAAGGGTCTCATATGGTGAATTCTGCTTTCTTTGTAACTTGAGTAAAGTAAGAAAGACAGGTTCTAACATAAAATTTAATTTTCTTGGAAAGTGAGAGTAACAGCATAAAATAATTCCACAGCATGAATCAGGCTGGAGTAAGCATGCTACTCCAAAGCCTATGTCTCCTGATTCAGTAGGCTTATCTAACTGTTGATATTAGCCTCAGTTTAGCAAAGCATCTATTTACTATAATGTTAATCCAATCTCTTTTCATTTAGAAAAAATAGAGTTGTGCCATTATGGTCTTCCACTGGATTGTCCTATGCAAAACTAGGTGGATTTCTGTATGCTAGTATGGATTTTTTTTATGACTTCCTTCACTATCTGTGATTTTTATTTTTTCTTGGATATATCAATAATTACTTTCTCATAACTTAATTAAACTTTCATAACCTCAGAACTTTACAACTTGTATTTACATATCTTAAACATTTTCTTAGACTGTCAGAACTCCAGACCTATATAATTTGGTGAGTGGAAAGCGTAGGGGTTATATAGTGGGGATGAGACTAGTTCAATGACATACGTTGCCAGTTTTATCAGCTCAGGTCAGTATCAGGTGAATTTGGAAAAAAAATAGAAAGGATTTGGCATTAGGATAAAATATTTAATGTCAGTAGTGAATGATGTCCTATGTTGAAGGAGGAAAGAGGGTTAGGGGCGTTACCTGGGTTATGAGGTAGGATAGCCTGGAGGGAAGTCAGATGAGTTGTAAGAGATAAAAGGACAGCATGAAGGGCCGCCATGTTGGTGTGATTATTATCTTTACAGGTAAAAAATTTAAGTGATGAATTTTTGATATGAGAAGTTTGAGAATAGACTCCAAGCTGGTGGAAGGGAATAGAGCTTTTTATATATAAGTGAGGATGAGAGAGAGAGAGAGAGAAAGAGAGAGAGAGAGAGAGAGAGAGAGAGAGAGAGGTGGGAATAGGTTGTGATGGAGAACATAGTTTAGATTTAGATTTAAAGGGTGAGAGCTGTGAACTCCTGGAATCAAAGAAACTGGCCAGTCAGTTGGTGTCAAACTGGCTGTCTGATAGGACTGCGAAAAGGAGGTCACCTGTGTACTGAAGCAGGAAGGAGAGAAGTGGGGTGGGGGTGAGGGCCAAGCCAGGTCTTTAGGGCTTGGAAGAGGACTGGATGGAAGGTGACCATAGGGTGGAGAAAGACAACAGCAGTATGGAGTAAAAGTTTTGGATTAGGAAGATTCCATTAGGAATTTTGGCTGTCAGTATGGGAGAATTGTAGGGAGAAGAGGTCAGGCATGGGAACTCTTTGGATAAGAGGGATCGAATGATGGATTTGAGGCATCAGAGGCTGACTAACAGTAGGAGATGTTGTGGTCTGGAGATGTAGGTAAAGGGACCTTTGAGTATAATAAATCAGAGTCTATAATGTGTAGTAAGAGAGAGGAATAGCCCACACAATGGAGTTAATTTAAAAAGTGGACAGAAAATAACAATGGTTTTAAAATTTTGGAGAGTGAGATAGGGCACACATAGAGGATAAAGAGAGGAAGAGGAGGGACAGAGAGGTGTCAGATCTTCGCTTCTCCCTCTTCTCCTTTATACTCACTTTCTCTGTCCCATCCTCACCCCTTTAGCAGACTGACTGTTGTGGCCTCTTCGCACTCTGTGCCACCATTCCCAGGGAAATAAGCAAATCATCACATGACAACTTGCTTTCATCTCTCCTGTGGACCCTCTCAATCCATCTGATCCTTGCCCATGCCAAACAACAGTCTCCTACCCTTGGAGGGTCTAACTCCTTTTCCAATGTTTCCCCAGTGGCTGATCTTGATTCAGTGAGCTCTCCAGAACTACAGCCAGCTATCGCTGTGGGACTCCTCCTCATAATCCCTATTCCATTGCTCATAATACTCTTCTCTCCCCTTCTAGACACTGTAATATTTCCACTAATCTTACAATATTTACCTCAAAATTTATGGGTTATATATATTTTAAACTTTTGTCATGGGATTAATGCTAATATAGAGTACTAACTAACTCTAGAAAAAAGCTTTATCTAGCTTTTTGTACATTGTTTTGGGTTTCAGTCTATAAAAAATTACTGCAATGAGCTACGTCCATGTCTAACTGTGACCTTTGAATTCTCCAAAATGAAGGTATGTGTTAGTTTTGCACGTGAAAGCAAATATGCACTATCAAGGCCACACACTAGAGTTTATTTAAGAGAGAATTCCCAGGCGGGTGCAGAAGCAGAGGAGCAAGACAGAAGTCAGGGGACAGAGAAAAGGACCGGAGCAAGTGCGAGCAGTCTCTTTTAAAAAAGGGGTGTGTACGGGTATGCCTCATGGGTCCAGGGAGGTGCTTCCCTAAGCAGTGCTGCAGGGTTTATGCAGCCACACCCAGGGGTGTGCCTCCATGCAAGGTGCATCCTACCTGAGCAAGGTAGGCTCAGCTACATGGAATGCCAGGAATCCTTACAGTATGTCCCCACAAAAATGATTTTACATGCTGTATGACAACACCATTAAGCTGACAAATAAGACCTAAAAATAGGGTTTTGTTGGGAGCTGCCGCACCTTAAAGATGGCACTGGCTCCTGGCCCCCACCTTCCTGATGGTGAATGCTTCTAATAATAATTAACTCCATCCATGGGATGTGCTGAATTGACTAGCTTGCTTCCGTGTGCGTGGCCCTATGGTGGAAGCCCACGCAGCGTTAGCTAAGTGAAGGATCTTGAGCTTAAAACTGGCTGCATGGGTTGGGAGCTGGGGCTACTGCTGCAAGAAGACGCTGTACTAATAAAAGGACCTGGTCATTCACCACAGAAGAATCCTGGTGCTGTGTCTTTTCCTGCTGGTCGGGGCTTGGTGCAGCACAGCTGGTAGCCTGGACGGGGATCAAACTGTCCCCACGGAGGATTCAGAACTGTGGTGAGCAGGGGGGCTGAGCCGGAAAAGTCTCACTGGGCACATAGTGAGACCTTCGTGAAGCAGGAACTCCGCTTGTAGATAAAGGCGGAGGATCGGGGAGGTCATGGACTCGTGGCTGTAACCTGATCAGGAATTCTGGGGCTGTCTGAACTAGGATTGGGATAATATTCAGGGAACACAGGAGACTAAGGGACCCAGAAATGGAAGTTAATCAGTCACATCAGATCCTGATAGCCTTGAAGGAGCTGCTAAAGACTAATGGGGTAAAAATGAAAGCACAGAATTTGCAGGCATTCTTAGATGCTGTGGACCATTGTGCACCCTGGTTCTTAGTGAGTGGCTCCCTTACAGGAAGCTCCTGGGAGAAACTGGGCAGAGACCTTGCTCGTGCTCAGAAAGAGGGCACCCTCCCCCCCTGGAGTTATGCCTATCTGGTCGATGGTTAGGGAGTGCCTAGACAATCATGTAGGAGCAGCTGAATTAGAGCGGGAAGCTGAGGAATTAGAAAAATTAAAGGGGGAATGGTCAGACAGAGAATCTCAGAGCCAGGAGCAAGGAGCATGTGGAGGAGGCTATCTCTATCCGACATTGCCATCTCTGGAGGAGCTGTGTCTCACGTCATCTGATGATGAACGACACAGAAGCAGTTCAGAGTCAGAGTCAGAGCAGGAGAAGGAAATCAGACCTGCTCAGCACGGTAAGCTGAAAAGGCACAAAGAAAGAGCAAGAGAGACACCTAGTGGAGAAGTAATACCATCAGCACCTTTCGCCCCACCTCCTTATCCCTGTGGAGCATGTGTGCCAGATTACAGTGGGGTCTGGCGTGAGGTGCAGAGAGAGCTGCGGCCACGCTTAACGCTGGCTTTCCCAGTGTATGAGGACAATCAACAGAATAGGTATCATCAGATGTTAGACTTTAAAACAGTTAAGTCTCTGGCTGAATCAGTAAGAACTTATGGGGTGACTGCATCATTCACGTTAGCACAAGTTGAGGCGTTAACAGCATCAGCCATGGCCCCTGGAGATTGGGCGAGCCTAGCTAAAGCATGCCTGAATCCAGGACAGTACCTCGACTGGAAATCATTTATGACAGAATTTGGAGGACAGGAAGCAGCAGCAAACAGACAGGCTAGTAACGCAGCCTGGGATCAGGACATGCTGCTGAGAACAGGAAGGTTTTCTGATGTTCGCAATCAGACAGGATACCCACTTCAGGTTTATGAGCAGGTTAACAAGATTGCTCTCAGAGCATGGAAATCGCTCCCTAATAGAGGGGAAGTGAGTGGAAATCTCACTAAAATTATTCAGGGAGCCACAGAGCCTTTTTCAGACTTTGTAGCCAGAATGATGGAAGCAGCAGGGAGGATGTTTGGAGATGCAGAAACTGCATTGCCTCTAGTTAAACAGCTTATCTGTGAATAGTGCACTAAAGAATGTCGCACTGCCATAACTCCTTACAGACACAGGGATATAGAGGTATGGATGAAATGCTGCAGAGAACTAGGGGGGCCCTTGTCTAATGCAGGGCTTGCTGCAGCAGTGATGCAGCTCTCTAGAGCTAATAGAGGAGGAGACAAAGCCTCAGGGGCATGCTTCTCCTGTAGTAAGTTTGGTTACATGAAACGGGACTGCCCCCGGAGAACAGGGCAGGGGACCTCTGCTGCTATTAATTCTAATCAAAGCCGACCCATGCCAGGGCTATGTCCCAGATGCAAGAAAGGGCGCCTCTGGGCTAATGAATGCAGGTCAGTGAAGGATGCAAATGGTCAATCATTACCTCAGTCACATCCTAGCCAGCCAAAAAATGGGAAGTGGGGCCCCCGCACCCAGGGCCCTCAAATATATGGGGCAATGGAGCAGAACAGTTGCTGGACACCTGCCAACAAGAGGCCATTGTTTGATCCACCACATGGCCAAGGAGAGCCACTACAGGTGCAGCAGGGCTGGACCTCTGCGCCACCACCCGACTCGTATTAACCCCTCAGATGGGGGTGCAGCTTATTGAGTCAGATTTTAGAGGGCCCTACCACCTGATACTGTAGGACTTCTGTTAGGCAGATCTTCCTCTACTTTGAAAGGCTTGAAAGTGCATCCAGGTGTTGTGGACTCAGATTACACAGGAGTTATTAAAATTATGGTAGAATCCCCAAAAAGAATTTATCCAATATCACCAGGAGACAGAATAGAGCAATTGCTAATATTGCCCAGTCTACATGGCAAGTTTCAGGCTAACAATAAAAAGAGAGGAGATCAGGGGTTTGACTCTACAGGAATTGATATTGCCTGCCTGAGCCTGGACCTTGATGACAGACCCATAATGACTTTGACAGTGGATGGGAAAAGGATCACTGGGCTGCTAGACACAGGTGCTGACAAAAGTATTATTGCAAAAAAGGACTCCCCATCAGGGTGGCCAGTTCGAATCTCCAGTCAGACTTTGCAAGGGTTTTGGTACGCACAAGCTCCTGCTGTAAGTGCTAGAGAGCTACAATGGGTTAGTGAAGAAGGCCAGAGAGGAAAGATACAGCCTTACACCTTAGAGCTTCCTATTACCCTGTGGGGAAAAGACATTTTAAAAGATCTAAAATTCAAACTTACAAATGAATACTCGCCTGAGGCTCAGACAATAATGAGAAACATGGGATATGTCCCCGGAAGAGGAATAGACAAATGTCTTCAAGGCATCACAGATCCCATAGAGGCCTACCCTAAGCATGGTTGTAACAGGCTGGGTTTTTCCTAAGTGTGCCGTGCCCAGTCCCATCCAGCAGGAAAAGACACAGCACCAGGATTCTTCTGTGGTAATTGACCAGGTCCTTTATTGTCACAGATACTTCTTGCAGCAACAGATACTTCTTGCAGCAGTAGCCCCCTGCTGCGGTAGCCACTTGCAGTAGTAGTTCCTGCTCCCAACCTGTGCAGCCAGTTTTAAGCTCAAGTCCTTCACTCAGCTAATGCCTCGTGGGCTTTCATCATAGGGCCACGCACACGGAAGCAAGCTAGTCAATTCAACACATCCCATGGATGGAGTTAATTATTACTGGAAGCATTTGCCGTCAGGAAGGCGGGGGCCAGGAGCCAGCGCCATCTTTAAGGTGCGGCAGCTCCCAAAAGCTCCCCCTTTTTGTTTTAATAAGACACAGGTAGGGCAGTGGTCCATTCTCTGCTGTGCAATTGGAACATAATCCTAAGAGTATCGTTGAGGCGTCCCCCTAGACATCCCAGGACCCATCCATACCCTAGTTTTTGCAGAGGTGGGAGGTTCAGGGCAATACCCACATGCAAATGGACGTGCTCCTCTCAAACTCCTAAAAACATAGCTAGGTAGTTTGACTGCACGACTTAGTGTCACAACCTGCGTCTCTGTTGTAGGGAGCTAATCATTTAGTTCTCAAGGCGGCAAGCCACACTCGAGGAGATTGGCCAGCATCTCAAGCTGAGAAAGCTTGAATCAACATCGCCGTGATCCGTCTTTGTGAAACCCTAATATGGCAAATGCACCACAAGCATAGCAGGAGTGTTAGAACTATGAGTCCACTGGCTGCACCTATTCCCGCCCACTCTTTTAGATGATCCATGGCGGTAGCGAACCACGAAGTCAGCCCTTCAGCTAGTCCGGCATCCATCCTCGTGGAGTTCATCGCCACAATGGCCGTTCTTAGGTCCTCAATCAGCATCTCAAACTTTCTGGTCCAATTACCTGTAAGATAACTGGACAGTTGTTTAGACAAATCTGCTGCATGGGTGAAATCCTCATACTGAATACTAGTCACACATAGTTCAGAATATTTCCATTCACATCCAAGCTGTACAAATTGCCAAAGAACATCAATCTGTTCTTGGACCAAATCAATTCTCTGGTTCACTACCATGAGGCCTCCTTTTATTTGGGCATTAATGCCTTGCTGTATGTCCAATGCCTGAGCAGCATCGCTTGAAAGCTCATTAAGACCTTGGGCAGTTTGCACAGTAAGGCTCATTGCTACAGCAGCAGCAGCAGCCCCCACCGCCGCCAGGGAAATGGCTGTCACAACAGCCACAGTAATCCTAAAATCTCTCTTAGGTCTAAAATGAGTCATAGCATTTGGAGCATCAACAGGCACAGGTACCCAACGGGGCAAGTGGGTGATTATGGCATATGTAAATTTAGTAGCATCCCAACATTGGGCATAAGCACAAGTATTATTAGAACATTGCTTAGGTTCTAAATTACTCACCACAAATATAAAAGGAGGGAAAACACACACTGGGGTGGACTCAATACTAAAATTTCTCAACGACTTGACCTCCTGGCCCTTACAGGGCATTTTGGAACCCAGGATAGGACCTTTTGCATCCCAGCTACCCAAAGGCTGGGAAGTACTCCATGTATATTTACTAACCCCGTGAGCTCCTCCAGCGATCATGGCCAGGGGTTCTGCATTCAAACAGCTACCATTAAGTCCACATAGTAGCCAGTTATCAAAAGGATTAGAAACATGAGCTTGAGAGGGATTTTGATTAGTATAATTCTGACCCACATTAGTTGCATTAAATGCCGTGGAGATTCCTGGAGAAAATGAAAAATATCCTGCTCTGTCAGCCCAAACCACAGCATAGGACTGACATCCAGTCCATGGCCAGAATCCTCCCCAGTTTATTCCCTGGCAATAAGGAGCCCATTCTGGTTGAGGGGGAGGTATCTGTTCCATCCCTTTAGCCGGTCACCGTCCAGAGAGCCAGGTGGCCTTAGTAGTGCGACAAGGTCCACCAGAATTTTTAGGCAAGTCAAACCATCAGGCAGTTTGATTATACAGCAGGATGCATGGGGAAAGATTTGACCTATTCTTCACTATCAGAAAACACAAGCTTCCTTCTAAATAAAAAGATCTATTTTCAGCTATCGAGGCCATCTCACAATCCAAGGGTAAATAGGGAATTCCAAAGCTTCTGTTGGCACTAAACAATCGAGGAAATACTCTAGTGCCATGGCGAACTGGCATCGGTCTCGGAAATACCGACAGGATTCCCCATCTCAGGTCCGCCATTCCTAGGTGTAGAGTCTGAAGAATCAGCATCATCTTTATCATGTACTGCATCGCCAGCAACATCTTGTTTCTCTTGGATCTGCACTCTTCTTACCAGATGCTCTGGAACCTAAATGGGATCTTGGCGATCCTGTGGGAACACACAAACAGATCCTCTTGCCCAGACCAAAACTGGGTCTGGTCCATGCCATATGTCTGTGAGAATGTCCTTCCATTTTACCCTGCCTTGTTCTCCTTCTCGAGGAGCTAGATGTCTATTGGCTGCTGAATGGCCTTGACAATCTAAATTTAAAAAATTTAAGGTAATAAGTGCAAGGGAAAGTCTCTCTTTAGGGGTGCGGCCGTGGCCTAATCCCCCTTTTTGTTTTAATAAACATTCTTTGAGTGTCCGATGGGCCCTTTCCACAATACCCTGTCCTTGCAGATTATAAGGCAGCCCATGGTTCAACTGAATTTCCATCTGTTTTTAAAAGCTGGCAAACTGGTGTCCTGCATAGGCAGGTCCATTATCAGTCTTTAATTGTTGAGGCTTTCCCCAAGTTGCCCATGCTTCCAGGCAGTGGGCTATGACATGGCGCCCCTTTTCACTTGACATGGCAGAGGTATATATAATGCCAGAGCAGGTATCTACAGAAACATGAACATATTTAAGTGTCCCAAATTCAGCAAAATGAGTAACATCCATTTGCCACACCTTTAAAGGCAATATGCCCCTTGGGTTAACTCCAAAAGAGGGTTGAGGGCAAAATTGCTCACAACTGCTACAGTCAAGCACAATTTGTCTGGCTTCCATTCTAGAAAGCTTAAATTTATTCTGCAGGGTTTTTGCATTAACATGAAACTGTTCATGAAAGCTCTTTGCCATCTGAATAGGCTGAACAAGAAACATATGCATTGGGCATGTAGCAAGGTCAACTATAGCATTGCCTTCAGCTAGAGGTCCAGGCCAGCCTGTATGTGCTCTAATATGGCAGGGATAAAATGGACAATCACATCCTATTATAAGCTTTCGAAGCTGCTCGAATAGAGCTGCCACAGTGCTGGAGGCCTTTATCGGTCCAGCCACTTCAAGAATCTTCAAAGCATTCACTACATAATTAGAGTCAGAAAGTAAATTAAAGGCAAAAGGACATTGCTTAAACACTTCAATCACAATTTGTAACTCAGTTACCTGTGGAGTGCCAGGCTCAAATTGCCTGCGTTGTACCTGTTGACCCTGTATTAGGAACGCACCTACACCTGTTTTGGAACCATCTGTGAATACATTCACTGCCTGTGGAATTGGCTGAACTCTGGTAATTATTGGAAACACTACTGGGTGGCGTTTGAAAAAGGTCATGAGAGGGTCAGCTGGGAAGTGATTATCAATGTTACCTGGGAAGGTACATCTCAAAACTGCCCATTCGTCTATAGCTGTGCACAACACTGATACTTGCTCTGCAGTAAAAGGCACTACTATCATTGTTGGATAGTGGCCAAAATATTGCAGAGTCTGTTGCAATCCCAATTCTGCAAGCAGTGCAACTGCTGTGGGATAATGCTCTATACTTTTTCTAGGTGAAACCCTAGGGTGAATCCAGAGCAGTGGTCCGTCCTGCCATAATACTCCTGTAGGCTGTCTACAAGTGTCCAATATACATAATTGAAATGGGCCTTCTGTTATTCTTACTAACTTTGCTTCAGAGAGACGACGGTCCACTATTTGTAATGCCTTATGGGCCTCTGGATACAATTGTCGAGGTGAATCGAGGGCTGGATCCCCCTTCAACAGGTCATATAATGGTTTAAGTTCATAATTTGGCAATTTCAAATAACCTCGTATCCAATTAACATCTCCCAGCAGTCTTTGAAAATCATTAAGAGTCTTTAAGACATCCTTCCTAATTTCTATTTTTTGTGGCTTAACGACCGTTGGAGTAATTTTTGCACCTAAATAATTCACTATCTGATGCTGTTTCACTTTTTATGGAGCAATGCATAGACCATGAGCTTGCAAGGCTTTTTGAATCCTAACATAAGCTTCCTGCACTAGTTGTTCAGTCCTGGCTGTAATTAGCACATCATCCATATAATGGAGACATCTTACTGAAGGGAATTCTCTCCTAACCTTTTCTAATACTTTCCCAACAAACATTTGACACATTGTTGGGCTGTTGGCCATCCCTTGAGGCAGCACTACCCATTCAAACCACTGATCAGGCTGCTCATGATTGCAGGATGGTACCGTGAAGGCAAATCTTTCTGTATCCTGAGGGTAAAGTGGTATGGAGAAAAAGCAGTCTTTAATATCTAACACAATAATGGGCCAATGTGAAGGCAAGGTAGTAAGCAATGGCAGTCCATGCTGGACTAGTCCCATGAGTTGCATTTGGGCATTGATGGCTCTCAAATCATGCAGTAATCTCCATTTACCTGATTTCTTTTTTATAACAAAGATGGGTGTGTTTCAAGGTGAAGTGGATTGTTTAATATGTCCTTGTGCTAACTGCTCTGCAACTAGTTCTGAGGCTGTTTGCAATTTTTCTTGAGTTAACGGCCACTGAGGAACCCATACTGACTCTTCAGTCTTCCAAGTTATGGGAATACTATCCCCAGTGGCCCTTAGGAAAAACCCAGCCCATTACGGTCATGCTTAGGGTGGGCTTCTATGGGATCTGTGATGCCTTTAAGGCATTTGCCTATCCCTCTTCCAGGGACATATCCCATATTTCTCATTATTGTCTGAGCCTCAGGCAAGTATTCATTTGTAAGTTTGAATTTTAGATCTTTTAAAATGTCTCTTCCCCATAGGGTAATAGGAAGCTCTAAGGTGTAAGGCTGTATCTTCCCTCTCTGGCCTTCTTCACTAACCCATTGAAGCTCTGTAGCACTTACAGCAGGAGCTTGTGTGTACCCTAAGCCTTGCAAAGTCTGACTGGAGATTTGAACTGGCCACCCTGATGGCCAATCTTTTTTTGCAATAATACTTTTGTCAGCACCTGTGTCTAGCATCCCAGTAATCCGTTTTCCATCCACTATCAAGGTCATTATGGGTCTGTCATCGAGGTCAAGGCTCAAGCAGGCAATATCAATTCCTGTAGAGCCAAACCCCTGCTCTCCTCTCCTTTTATTTTTAGCCTGAAACTTGCCATGTAGACTGGGCAATACTAACAGCTGTGCTATTCTGTCTCCTGGTGAGATTGGAAAAATTCCTGTTGGGGATTCTACCATAATTTTAACAACTCCTGTGTAGTCTGGGTCCACTACGCCTGGATGCACTTTCAAGCCTTTCAAAGTAGAGGAAGATCTGCCTAACAGAAGTCCTATAGTATCAGGTGGTAGGGGTCCTTTAATATCTGACTCAATAAGCTGCACTCCCATCTGAGGGGTTAATACGAGTCTTGTGGTGGTGCAGAGGTCCAGCCCTGCTGCACCTGTAGTGGCTCGCCTTGGCTGTTTGGTGGATCGAACAATGGCCTCCTGTTGGCAGGTGTCCAGCAGCTGTTCTGCTCCATTGCCCCATATATTTGAGGGCCCTGGGAATGGGGCCCCATCTCCTGTTTTTTGGCTGGCTAGGATGTGACTGAGGTAATGATTGACCATTGGCATCCTTCACTGACCTGCATTCATTAGCCCAGTGGCACCCTTTCTTGCATCTAGGACAGAGCCCTGGCATGGGTCTTTGGTTAGAGTTAATAGCAGAGGTGGCCTGTCCTGTTCTCTGGGTGCAGTCCCGTTTCATGTGACCAAACTTACCACAGGAGAAACATGCCCCTAAGGCTTTGTCTCCTCCTCTCTTAGCTCTAGAGAGCTGCATCACTGCTGCAGCAAGCCCTGCATTAGACAAGGGCCCCCCTAGCTCTCGGCAGCATTTCATCCATACTTCAATGTCCCTGTGTCTGTAAGGAGTTATAGCAGTGCGACATTCTTTAGTGCACTGTTCATAGATAAGCTGTTTAACTAGGGGCAGTGCAGTTTCTGCATCTCCAAACATCCTCCCTGCTGCTTCCATCATCCTGGCTACAAAGTCTGAGAAAGGCTCTGTGGCTCCCTGAATAATTTTAGTGAGATTTCCACTCACTTCCCCTCTATTAGGGAGCGATTTCCATGCTCTGAGAGCAATCTTGTTAACCTGTTCATACACCTGAAGTGGGTAGCCTTTCTGATTGCGAACATCGGAAAACCTTCCTGTTCCCAGCAGCATGTACTGATCCCAGGCTGCATTACCAGCCCGTCTTGTTTGCTGCTGCTTCCTGTCCTCCAAATTCTGTCATAAATGATTTCCAGTCGAGATACTGTCCTGGATTCAGGCATGCTTTAGCTAGGCTCGCCCAATCTCCAGGGGCCATGGCTGATGCTGTTAACGCCTCAATTTGTGCTAACGTGAATGATGCAGTCACCCCATAAGTTCTTACTGATTCAGCCAGAGACTTAACTGTTTTAAAGTCTAACATCTGATGATACCTATTCTGTTGATTGTCCTCATACACTGGGAAAGCCAGCGTTAAGCGTGGCCGCAGCTCTCTCTGCACCTCACGCCAGACCCCACTGTAATCTGGCACACATGCTCCACAGGGATAAGGAGGTGGGGCGAAAGGTGCTGATGGTATTACTTCTCCACTAGGTGTCTCTCTTGCTCTTTCTTTGTGCCTTTTCAGCTTACCGTGCTGAGCAGGTCTGATTTCCTTCTCCTGCTCTGACTCTGACTCTGAACTGCTTCTGTGTCGTTCATCATCAGATGACGTGAGACACAGCTCCTCCAGAGATGGCAATGTCGGATAGAGATTGCCTCCTCCACATGCTCCTTGCTCCTGGCTCTGAGATTCTCTGTCTGACCATTCCCCCTTTAATTTTTCTAATTCCTCAGCTTCCCGCTCTAATTCAGCTGCTCCTACATGGTTGTCCAAGCATTCCCTAATCATCGACCAAATTGGTATAATTCCAGGAGGGAGGCTGCCCTCTTACTGGGCGCAAGTAAGGTCTCTGCCCAGTTTCTCCCAGGAGCTTCCTGTAAGAGAGCCACTCACTAAGAACCAAGGTGCACAATGATCTACGTTATCTAAGAATGCCTGTAAATTCTGTGCTTTCATTTTTACCCCATTAGTCTTTAGCAATTCCTTTAAGGCTATCATGATCGGATGTGATTGATTAGCTCCCATTTTCCAGGTCTCCTAGTTTCTTGTGTTCCCTGAATATGTTCCTGATCCTAGTTCTGACAGCTGTAAGATTCCCGATCAGGTTATAGTCACGTGTCTGTGACCTCCCCGATCCTCTGCCTTTATCTACAGGCAGAGTTCCTGCTTCACGAAGGTCTCAATCTATGCCCAGTGGGACTTATCCGGCTAACCCCCCTGCTTACCATAGTTCTGGATCCTTCATGGGAGTGTTTTTTCTCTCTCTCCATCCGGGCCACCAGCTGTGCCACGCCCAGTCCCATCCAGCAGGAAAAGACACAGCACCAGGATTCTTCTGTGGTAATTGACCAGGTCCTTTATTGTTACAGATACTTCTTGCAGTAGTAGCCCCTTGCAGTAGTAGTTCCTGCTCTCAACCTGTGCAGCCAGTTTTAAGCTCAAGTCCTTCACTCAGCTAATGCCGCGTGGGCTTCCACCATAGGGCCACGCACACGGAAGCAAGCTAGTCAATTCAGCACATCCCATGGATGGAGTTAATTATTACTGGAAGCATTTGCTATCAGGAAGGCGGGGAACAGGAGCCAGCGCCATCTTTAAGGTGCGGCAGCTCCCAACACCTAAGGGCCACTGGGGATAGTATTTCCATAACTTGGACGACTGAGGAGCCAGTATGGGTTCCTCAGTCGCCGTTAATTCAAGGAAAATTGCAAGCAGCCTCAGAACTAGTTGCAGAGCAGTTAGCACAAAGACATATTAAACAATCCACTTCACCTTGGAACACACCCATCTTTGTTATAAAAAAGAAATCAGGTAAATGGAGATTACTGCATGATTTGAGAGCCATCAATGCCCAAATGCAACTCATGGGACCAGTCCAGCATGGACTGCCATTGCTTACTACCTTGCCTTCACATTGGCCCATTATTGTGTTAGATATTAAAGACTGCTTTTTCTCCATACCACTTTGCCCTCAGGATACAGAAAGATTTGCCTTCACGGTACCATCCTGCAATCATGAGCAGCCTGATCAGTGGTTTGTATGGGTAGTGCTGTCTCAAGGGATGGCCAACAGTCTGAAAATGTGTCAAATGTTTGTTGGGAAAGTATTAGAAAAGGTTAGGAGAGAATTCCCTTTAGTAAGATGTCTCCATTATATGGATGATGTGCTAATTACAGCCAGGACTGAACAACTAGTGCAAGAAGCTTATATTAAGATTCAGAAAACCTTGCAAGCTCATGGTCTATGCATTGCTCCAGAGAAAGTGCAACAATATCAGATAGTGAATTATTTGGGAGCAAAAATTACTCCAACGGTCGTTAAGCCACAAAAAATAGAAATTAGAAAGGATGGCTTAAAGACTTTAAATGATTTTCAAAGACTGCTGGGAGATGTTAATTGGATACGAGGTTATTTGAAATTGCCAAATTATGAACTTAAACCATTATATGACCTGTTGAAGGGGGATCCAGCCCTCGATTCATCTCGACAATTGAATCCAGAGGCCCATAAGGCATTACAAATAGTGGACCGTCGTCTCTCTGAAGCAAAGTTAGTAAGAATAACAGAAGGCCCATTTCAATTATGTATATTGGACACTTATAGACAGCCTACAGGAGTATTATGGCAGGACGGACCACTGCTCTGGATTCACCCTAGGGTTTCACCTAGAAAAAGTATAGAGCATTATCCCACAGCAGTTGCACTGCTTGCAGAATTGGGATTGCAACAGACTCTGCAATATTTTGGCTACTATCCAACAATGATAATAGTGCCTTTTACTGCAGAGCAAGTATCAGTGTTGTGTGCAGCCATAGATGAGTGGGCAGTTTTGAGATGCACCTTCCCAGGTAACATTGATAATCACTTCCCAGCTGACCCTCTCATGACCTTTTTCAAACGCCACCCAGTAGTGTTTCCAAAAATTACCAGAGTTCAGCCAATTCCACAGGCATTGAATGTGTTCACAGATGCTTCCAAGACAGGTGTAGGTGCATTCCTGATTCAGGGTCAGCAGGTGCAACGCAGGCAGTTTGAACCTGGCACTCCACAGGTAACTGAGTTACAAATTGTGATTGAAGTGTTTAAGCAATGTCCTTTTGCCTTTAATTTACTTTCTGACTCTAATTATGTAGTGAATGCTTTGAAGATTCTTGAAGTGGCTGGACCGATAAAGGCCTCCAGCACTGTGGCAGCTCTATTCGAGCAGCTTCGAAAGCTTATAATAGGATGTGATTGTCCATTTTATCCCTGCCATATTAGAGCACATACAGGCTGGCCTGGACCTCTAGCTGAAGGCAATGCTATAGTTGACCTTGCTACCTGCCCAATGCATATGTTTCTTGTTCAGCCCATTCAGATGGCAAAGAGCTTTCATGAACAGTTTCATGTTAATGCAAAAACCCTGCAGAATAAATTTAAGCTTTCTAGAATGGAGGGCAGACAAATTGTGCTTGACTGTAACAGTTGCACGCAGTTTTGCCCTCAACCCTCTTTGGAATTAACCCAAAGGGCATATTGCCTTTAAGGGTAAGGCAGATGGATGTTACTCATTTTGCTGAATTTGGGACGCTTAAATATGTTCATGTTTCTGTAGATACCTGCTCTGGCATTATATATGCCTCTGCCATGTCTATTGAAAAGAGGCGTCATGTCATAGCCCACTGCCTGGAAGCATGGGCAACTTGGGGAAAGCCTCAACAATTAAAGACTGATAATGGACCTGCGTATGCAGGGCACCAGTTTGCCAGCTTTTGCAAGCAGATGGAAATTCAGTTGAACCATGGGCTGCCTTATAATCTGCAAGGACAGGGTATTGTGGAAAGGGCCCATCGGACACTCAAAGAATGTTTATTAAAACAAAAAGTGGGAATAGGCCATGGCCACACCCCTGAAGAGAGACTTCCCCTTTCTCTTTTTACCCTAAATTTTTTAAATTTGTATTGTCAAGGCCATTCAGCAGCCGATAGACATCTAGCTCCTCAAGAAGGAGAACAAGGCAAAGTAAAATGGAAGGACATTCTCACAGGCATATGGCATGGACCAGACCCAGTTTTGGTCTGGGCAAGAGGATCTGTTTGTGTGTTCCCACAGGATCGCCAAGATCCCATTTAGGTTCCAGAGCATCTGGTAAGAAGAGTGCAGGTCCAAGAGGAACAAGACGTTGCTGGAGATGCAGTACATGATAAAGATGATGCTGATTCTTCAGACTCTACACCGAGGAATGGCAGACCTGAGATGGGGAATCCTGTCGGTATTTCCGAGACCGATGCCAGTCCGCAATGACGCTAGAGTGTTCCCTCGATTGTTTAGTGCCAACAGAAGCTTTGGAATTCCCTATTTACCCTTGGATGATGAGAAGGCCCCGATAGCTGAAAATAGATCTTTTTATTTAGAAGGAAGCTTGTGTTTTCTGATAGTGAAGAATAGGTCAAATCTTTCCCCATGCATCTTGCTGTATAATCAAACTGCAGGATGGTTTGACTTGCCTAAAAATTCTGGTGGACCTTGTCGCACTACTAAGGCCACCTGGCTCTCTGGATGGTGGCTGACTAAAGGGATGGAACAAATACCTCCCCCCCAACCAGAATGGGCTCCTTATTGCCAGGGAATAAATTGGGGAGGATTCTGGCCATGGACTGGATGTCAGTCCCATGCTGTGGTTTGGGCTGACAGAGCAGGATATTTTTCATTTTCTCCAGGAATCTCCACGGCGTTTAGTGCAACTAATGTAGGTCAGAATTATAAAAATCAAAATCCCTCTCAAGCTCATGTTTCTAATCCTTTTGATAATTGGCTACTGTGTGGACTTAATGGTAGTTGTTTGAATGCAGAACCTCTAGCCATGATCGCTGGAGAAGCTCATGGGGTTAGTAAGTATACATGGAGTACTTCCCAGCCTTGGGGTAGCTGGGATGCAAAAGGTCCTACCCTGGGTTCCAAAGTGCCCTGTAAGGACCAGGGGGCCAAGCCGTTGAGAAATTTTAGTATTGAGTCCACCCCAGTGTGTGTTTTCCCTCCTTTTATATTTGTGGTGAGTAAATTGGAACCCAAGCAATGTTCTAATAATACTTGTGCTTATGCCCAATGTTGGGATGCCACCAAATTTACATATGCCATAATCACCCGCTTGCCCCGTTGGGTACCTTTGCCTGTTGATGCACCAAATGCTATGACTCATTTTAGACCTAAGAGAGATTTTGGGATTACTGTGGCTGTTGTGACAGCCATTTCCCTGGCGGCGGTGGGGGCTGCTGCTGCTGCTGTAGCAATGAGCCTTACTGTGCAAACTGCCCAAGGGCTTAATGAGCTTTCAAGTGATGCTGCTCAGGCATTGGACATACAGCAAGGCATTAATGCCCAAATAAAAGGAGGCCTCATGGTAGTGAACCAGAGGATTGATTTGGTTCAAGAACAGATTGATGTTCTTTGGCAACTTGTACAGCTTGGGTGTGAATGGAAATTTTCAGGACTATGTGTGACTAGTATCCAGTATGAGGACTTCATCCATGCAGCAGATTTGTCTAAACAACTGTCCAGTTACCTTACAGGTAATTGGACCGGAAAGTTCGAGATGCTGATGGAGGACCTAAGAATGGCCAGGGTCTCGATACCTGACAGTTTTTCTTTCTTTGAATATAGTTTCTTATATTCATTTATATTTAATTATATTAAATAGTTATCTCCACCGAATCTTGGGTCTTCATGGTAGTAGCATTGTGAAATGATAGAACACTGTGCAATGTGGCTTAGAATGTTGAGTGTGGAATTAGCTTACTTATAGTGATACCATAGCATAAGGCTTATTTAGTGTCACTGGATTAATGTTAACTTTCATGACAAAACAAATCACTTGTAAAATGGTAGGCTTTATTGTTTTTTCCTCTACTTTACACTACAAGTTTTTTTTTCCTGCTTTTTAAGTTTTGTTTGGAACTAGAGTAATGTTACAACTATTCTTAGTTTTTCACTTGTAACATGTGGAAAGAGTGAATCTACCTTGATTAAAATATTGCCTTTAATATGTTGATGAGTTGGCATTTATGTGGGACATTTTATTGCTAAGTATTTAATGTAGAAAAGCCCAGTCTACTGTGGGCAGTCATCATTCCCAGGCAAGTGGGCCTGGGCTATAAAAGAAAGTGAGCTGAACTTGAGGTTGAAGCAAGTCAGTAAACAGCACTCATCCAAGATCATTCCTCAGTTCATATTTTCAGGTCCCTCCTTTGAGTTGCTTCCTTTGTTTTTCTTATTATTTTAACTTGGAAATGTGATCTTTCTCTCAAAATTTTTGCTTTATATTTTATCTTAGCAACAGAGAAGAAAAGTAGGACAGTGACTAATATATTGCTCTGACAGATGAAGCTGAATACATAGTGTCACTGACTCTTAATCTTTTTTCCTCTAAATCTATAATTAAATAAAACTTTTTAAAATTCCAAGGTTCATATAATTTCTGTACCCCAAAATTAACTAAAAATTATACAAAAAACACATAGTGCTATACTATAAGAAATTCTCACATTAAATCATATTATATTTCAGTTTAAATCATTTTAAACTTAATCACTGAGATCCCAAGAGTATTTTTGGTAAACAACTTGTCTATTAGTTTTCTAAGGTGGTTGTTTTAAATCTCATCAACTTGAGGGTTTTGAGAAGTACAGATTTATTTTTACATTGATGTCCAAAACAAATTTTACTGAGCTAAAATTAGAAGTAGGCAGGATCATTTTTCTTCTAGAAGTTCTCAAAACAAATTTACTGACTGTTTCTTCCAGTTTTACAAGGATGTTGGCTTTTCAGGGCTGGTAGTTACACTAATCCAATGCCTTCATGCATGTGTTTCTTTCTAACTTTTTTATTCAATAAATTTTTCCCCATTTTTCTATTTAAAAAGTTTTTTTTCCATATCTATCTCTGCTCCCTATCCTTTCCCTTCTCCCAGTTCTCCCTCAGCCTCCTCCTACCCACTCTCCCTATTTATTCCCCAAGGAGGGCCAGGAGTTCCAAGATAAGTCAGTTTAGTCTGGCATATCCAGTTGAGGAAGGCCCAAGTCCTTCATCCCAGTATTGAGGCAGGGTTAGGTGTTCCTCTGTAGGAAATGGGCTCTGAGATGTCAGTTCACGCCCCAGAAACATACTCTGATTCTACTGGAAGAGGCTTTACAAACTGCTCACACCATGTAACAATCATCTCTTGCATTGTTGGTTATGCTTGCATCTGTAGTTGATTTCTATAGGTGTTCTATTTCCAGCTTTGCCTTGGTTTGTGTCTTCTTTATTGCTTATATTTCAAATTTTAATTTCCAGAATGTTTCTTTCACTTGTTTTTGGTTTTCTTTATTTTCTTTCAGGGATTTGTTAATCTCTTCCAATTTTTTGTTTGTATATTCTTCTATTTCTTTAAGGAAATTTTTTATATCCTCTTTTAAAGCTTCTGTTATCTTCATAAAGTTGTTTTTAAGATTGTTCCCTCTTTATTGTTAAGCTCCAGTCTTGATGTTGTAGAACCACCAACTTCTCCTAGTGGTGTCTTGCTGTTTTTATTGTTATATGTATTCTTGTACTGGTGTATGCCTATTGCTTCCTCTGTTCACTCTTAGTCTACTTTTGTTCAGCTCTTAGTCAATTGTGGGCCCAGGGGCTTCTCTTAGTCTCCTTTTAGTTGGCTGTAGGCCAAAGGGCTGTGTGTCTACAATTGTTGCAGGGGTCATTCTTAATCAGCTCTTAGTTGGCTCTTTGTTGGTCTTAGTCAGCTATGGATCAGGAGGCTAAAGACCTAAGGGGTCTCCAGTTGTCAGTGTGTGATGATGCAGATTACAGTTTGTGTGGGGGTTGGCCCATGTGATGTCCCTCCAGCTGTGTTTTGCTATGCATTGGGCTTGGGGGGGGCCTCCCAGCTTTCTTTCATTTAGGGGGGAGCTGAGTGTGGTTGGGGTGTTTGGAGACCACAGTCTCCACTTGACCTGAGGTGCCACTTACTTCTTAGTCAGCTGTGGACCAGGATGCTTAAGGATCTCTATTTTCTGAATTTCAGTGGGTAACTGCTTTGAGTTTAGTAAAAGCTGATTCTGTAATCACACATTTTCTAGAAGTTATGGTCATCATGGGACTACCTGTACAAATTAAGACTGACAGTGCTCCTGCATGTGTCTCCAGTAAAATAAAACAATTTTTGCTTATTACAATATCAAGCATATTGCATGTATACCATACAATTTTACAGGTCAAGCTGTCATAGAGAGATCAAATCATAAAGGTAATGCTAAATAAACAGAAAGGAAGAACAAAGACCCTCCCAAAATAAACTACATAGTGCTTTATTAACTGAATTTTCTCAGTGCTAAAAAGAAAAGAGCAACAGCTGCTGAAAGGCATTGGGCTATAGAAAAAAACAAGTGAGCTAAATCAGCCTGTCTATTTCAAAGATTTATAGACCTCAGAATGGAAGCCAGATATGTGCTATGTTAGTGAAAGGGTTTTGCTTTGTTTCTACGGGTGAAGAAATGCCCCATTACCATAAAATTACCATAAAAATTAATAAAGACTTGATTTGAACTAGAGAAACTTTATAAAAATAAGAAATGATGGCTCATCCACTCATATGACAGTTCTTTAAGTTGTAAGAAAAACAAAGGGTTGGGGCAGGCTTTTGTTTTTGTCTTTATTAAAAACTAAAAATACTCATCTTCAAGAAATTAAAAGATCTTGGATATCTAGACATGTAGAGTAGAAGGGAAGTCCATCCAAAAAGATTTACAGCAAAGGAACATAGAACCTATTGGTACCAGCATACTCTACAGGGTAAAAAAAAAACCTCATTGCTTAACATTTATAATGTAAAGCATATTGCATGTATACCATACAATTTTACAGGGCAAAATTTCTTTATTTGTAAGAGAAGTTGACATACCAGTTTAATTATGATTTAAAGCTGACTTTAAAGTTGTAGTGTGGCTCTCTCCTTCTCTAAACCCAAGCATGCTTGTTAAAGAAAAATGCAAAATTTCTGAAGCATATCAGAAAAGCCACTTGATATGGGACAGAAGGATCACTAAAAATAAGGGACTATCCTATTGTTACTAATTCTATGCTGAATAAATATTTATATCAAAATTCATAAGTATATATATTTTAAACTTTTTCATGATATTGATGTTCATATAGAGCACTAATTAGTTATATAAAAAGGCTTTATTTTGCTTCTTGCATGTTGTGTTCACATCTGAATAAAAGGACTGCATAAAGTTGGAATCCAGAAGAGGTATCTCTGGCTGATAATGCCAATTACATTGAGAGTGTGTTTCCATCCAACAGATCTCATTGGGAACCTAACACTAACCAAAAGCCAGATTTTCCTCACTGGACTCTGCAGCAGCACTGAAGTCTGAAAATCTGTCAAAAATTCAAATGTTCCTACTGAAGAGAAAAGGGACACTGGAAAAGGGAATGTCCTAATAGGAATAAAAAGGTCCTGCAAGCACTACAATTGGAAAAGTAATGTGACCCAGTTTCCCATGATTTAAGCCCCCAGGAGCCTAAGGTAACCCTTACATTTGGGGGCAAATCAGTTTATATCTTAGCAGACAGTGAGGCTACAAATTCAATTCTTAAAATGCAATCAAAAGATTTCAATCCAAGGGCCAACAGGAAAAACAGCATACTACCCCTGAATCATAAACTGTTCCATCTACCTAGGGAAGGAGAAAGTAACTCATTTTGTTATTGGTCATATTTGATTGGTCCTAAGTCCTGTTGGTGGGAGACCTCTTGCTTAAATTAAAAGCTACTATTACTTTTTCTGATGATGAGACACAATTAGAATTACAGATATCCAGCAAAAGTTTGTTGTCTTGCCTTTTGACAGAAGAATATCTAATAGCTGGAAGGTCTGTCCTGTCAAAAGATACAGTTGGGGTATTGCTCACATTTTCAGGAAATATTCCTGGGAGTATGGGCAGACACTAACTTTCCCCAGGTTTTGCCTTATACCAAATTCCTATAATCATTCAGCTAATCAGTTCAGTTATCTCTGTCAAGATTTAAAAATACTCAATGACCCTGGAAGCATGAAAAGAAATTGAGATCCTTATTGCCCACTGTGGAGAGGCAGCCATACCAATACCCTACCAAACACCTTGAAATACATCTCTTTTGCCTTTGGAGAAACTTGGGACCTTTGATTAAAGACATGTCTAAAATTAAAGAAAAGTTAATAAAAGGTTTAAGAACATTCACCACATTGTTCCCAAACTGTATATTCTCATGAATGGGGACTTGGAGCTGTCTCAACTGAATATATCAGGCTTTTCTGACTCCCTGTGGGAGGCTTTACTTATTCAGAGGAGGTAATGGGGGTGAGTCCGTGGTGGTAGGGGGGTTGGAGAAGGAATAAGAAGGAGATCTGTGGTTGGTATGTAAATAAAATTTAAAAACCGTTAAAAATAAGAACATTAAACATAAAAGCAAAAACCCCCACATTTATTATGAGCTGATGGCATTTTAATAATTTCCACATATTCTATTTGTTGCCTACACCATGTATACCTACTTAGAAAGTAAATCCTCGAGCAAAAATAATCCTAAACTATTTTTACTAAAAACAAGATTTAATAGCACCATGATTTTTAAGAAGTCAAATAAATACCACACATACATATATTATTCATGTATATATTCAATTTATGTATGTATGTATGTATGTATGTACTTATGTATGTATGTATGTATGCATTCAAGCATGTATAAATCTTGGCCTAGAGGCCCGTTGGCTTTTACTATTGTAAAATGGCAGATGGTGACATTAGCAGGTTGGATCCAAGAAGCTCCGGGGTGGGTGAGATAAAGACACACCATGTAGACAGCACTCATACAGAAGATTTTGTCGGGGGAAGGGAAGAAGGAACACAGAGTGTGTCTCTGGATATGAGTGGAAGAGAGAAGAAGAGATGGGTAAGGGGAAGAGAGGAGGTGCAGACATGGCCTTGTGGGGGGGAGAGAGGGAGAGAGAGAGAGAGAGAGAGAGAGAGAGAGAGAGAGAGAGAGAGAGAGAGACTAGGAAGGGTTTTGTCTTTAATAAGGGGATTTGGCACTTGTACACAGAGACCCTTCAGCCATGCACTGCATGAGAACATACTACTCTGAGCTGTCTAGGTATTTTCCTGAATATTAGCAAGCACATCCTGCAAGGTCCCCAAGGGGCAGGCTATGTATGTCTGAATGCTAACACCTATAAGTTGCTATCTTCTGTCAAAGACATCAAAAAGTACCTTCCTTGAGGCAAGAGGTAACTGAGTCACTGACCTTGGGCTGGCAAGTGGTACTAAGACTTGAGGGGCCTAGTGATATTCTGGTGACATATCCTAACCCAGTGCTGCCTGAGACTTCATGGTATAGCCAAAAGAAAATAGAAGCTTCACAAAGAAGGAATAGAGAGCTTGAACCCATAGGTGGGAAAAGAACACCAGAGGAAATGATCATTCTATCAGAAACAATTGCCAGGATATGTAACTGACCTCATAAGTTTTCTCAGTTGGGCTCCACAAAATTTTCTGAGTTGCCTCAACCAAGTTATCTTATACTTAGATTGAACAGTCTAATGCACAGTATCTCAGCCAGATGCAAGGGCTGTGCTCAAGGAGGAAACTGTCCCTCTTGGTCCCCAGACCTTGGGGTTTTTAATTAGAGAGCTTCCCATGCCAAAGCCTTGATCAACTTGACCCTCCAAAGCACCACACCCAGGGCCAGGGCCTCACCTTCTTTCCAGGAAGCCACTGGATTCTCATATTTATTGTTTTATTTTTACAGTGTCTACTACTTAATTAACCATTCCCAGCCAGAAACTGGGCAGGATTGCTGGTTATGCTTAGATTCTCAGCTCATGTACTACATAGGAATAAAAACTAATGAAACTGTCAGCCTGATAAAAATTACTATGACTGAGGCAGCCAAAATTAATTTTAGAGAATTTCTAAGAGAATTGAAATTGTCTAATAGCCAAAATCTTTTTTTTTTTTTTTTAGTCTTTCAGAAATTTTTATATTTCTTTTTTTTTCCTTTATTTTGTATTTATTAAAAAAAAACACAGTAAAAAGAATTTAAAATGTGGAAGAGTTAACAATAACTATATAGAGGATAAGAATGATAAGCATGGCTTATCAAGGGTAGACATACAAATAAGATTGCTACACCTATATTTTCTTTGTGTTCATCTTTCCCTCTGAATTTTTTTTTTTTCATCCCTG
>PVIH01019698.1:0-34607 GCA_004025045.1 Sigmodon hispidus
AGGGGGAAGAGACCTTGAATAAGGATATACAGGGATGGAAAAAAAATTCAGAGGGAAAGATGAACACAAAGAAAATATAGGTGTAGCAATCTTATTTGTATTTCCACCCTTGATAAGCCATGCTTATCATTCTTATCCTCTGTATAGTTATTGTTAACTCTTCCACATTTTAAATTCTTTTTACTGTGTTTTTTTTTTTGATAAATACAAAATAAAGAAGGAAAAAAAAAGAAAAAAGGAAAAAAAAATATGTGTTTTTGACAACCACTGAACAACTTGGGATCAGAAACATCTTGGACTGACTCCTTGGATCCTACTCCCCCTAGAGGAACACCTGACTCAGTCTTGCTGTTGGGGGAAGAAAACTGGATCTGCCAGGAGTAGATGCTGAACTAAGAAATATTGGGACAGTGGGACCATGGGACTGCCTGCTGCCTGCCCAGGGAGGGGATGGGGAGTTGTGGAGAAGAGAGAATGACCTGATGTGTTGGGAGGGGGAAAGGACCTTGAATAAGGATATACAAGGATAGAAAGTGTGACTTCTTTGTTCATAATAATAATAAAAAATATGTTTTTGAAATTACTTCAGTTTAAAAAAAAAAGAAAAGTAGGAGGGGAACAGGAAGAAATGGAAATGAAGATAGTTCACTTAGTACATTTGTTTTTCAAAAGATGAGCAATCACCAAGTAAGCTGTTGGGCAAACAGGTCACTATTGGTGTCTGTGACTCTGTGAGCTTCCTGGAAAAATGAGATTCTTCTGTGGAGAGAGGGGTTTCCATTCATTCTTGTGATAAGCTTAATTAATGAAACATTTGAATCTTTAGTATGCTTTAAGAGCAACAGGAAAAGATCAAATTTAATCTTCTCTATAATTTCTTTGGAGATCACATTGACTAATACTTGATCTAACAGCTATAGTTCCTGAAAGCCCTGTTCTAAGAAACAGTGGTGAGATTATTCCAGAAAAAAAAAAAGTCATAGTTGATTCACAGAAAGAAAGATGTGAGTGTATGTAGAATTCCTTCATTTAACATCTATTTTATTTCAATAAATGTCTTTAGGGTTTGATGCATGTTATCATTAATCTGACATCAAGTGGTAGGAACCAAATCAAAAAAGAAGTGAATGAAAGTTCACAATAACCCTGGCAAAGCCAGGTTCATGGGCATGCGGGTTGTGATTTTTTTCAGAGCTCATATGTTGTGTTTGTCTATTTTTGTAACTAGTCCATTTAGCACAATTGCACATGCCAGCATTTGATAGGATTACCCACTTCACTTTCAGGAACCTGAGATACACAAACAATTCTGAAACCTGCATTACATATGACCTTAGAGCTTTAATACAATTTAACATGCGGCCTATGCTTCTATGCCCAAGGGTTTGCCTGCCAACTCTGCAGATTGTCTGAGAAGCTTCAGGACGATAAGCAACTGTGAACATAGGCTGTGCTATTTGTGATCCTCTGAGATTCATCCACTGGGAGCAGAGCTGAGAACACAGTCTCCCAGAACATTACATCCATAGTCTCAAAATGAGCAGCAGCTTGATTTGATTGCAAGGCACAGTGGGGAAATTATGAAATGCATACTGAAGCTCTAGTTCCACAGGACCTGTCTACCTTCCCAACACCCCTTTCATTATGAGGACAGGTTTACCAAGCATTCAGGAGTGGTAATGTGGCACAGGGCACCGCGGGTAGCAGCTTTCCTTCCACATCATTGTGACCTTGACGGAAAATATTAGGCTGTCCTCTGTGAAAGGAAAGAGGGGTTTGATAGTGATGAATGTCCTCATTTACCGCATCAGTATTTAGAGAAAGAGAAAGAAGTAAGTGATGTGCTTAAACCACCTCTGGATGTGAGACACTGACAAACACAAGGTTAGCCTTCTCATGTAGAGAAACTTACTATCCTCAGAGAAACTTCCCTAATCTTTTGAGTATTTTTTAGAAATCTCCCTCATTTAGGTCCAGTAACAAGCTAGGCAAACTCTTTCAGATTTTCATATTGTTTGTTTGGGACAAGGTCTCTTTACATACTCCTGGCTATCCTGAAAATCACTGTGGAGACCAGACTGGCCCTAAACTCAGAGATCTGCCTGCCTTAGCCTCTGGAGGGCTGGAATCAAATAACATATATCACCCTTTAAGAAAATCACTTGAATGTTGATGCCTCTGACACTGTTGACCTGCAAGGTATTGTTTTCACACTGCAATGTTGCTGGCTGCTGAGAGCCATGACCAAGTTCAGAATTCAGCAAGACTTAACGGGGTTAAAGGTAACAGGAGAGTTCTTCAAAGACATCAAATCAGAGTGCTAAAGTCAATGGGAAGTGGGCAATGGTGGGAGTTCACACTGAATTTGCATACTCTCTGGTTTTCCTTCCTCTTCTTTTTCATTATATTCCATATTTTCTTAACTGAGAATTAATAGTGGGTTTTAATTTCCTATGTCTAACTTATTTCCCCAACTTTCTAAAATCCATAGATCATAAAAATACAGCATCAAGAAGTCAAAATAAGATGGACATGTGGTTAAGAAATGCATTGTGAAGTATATGTATACACACACACACAAATGTACAGAATTACAGGTCTGTACCTGTTACTGAGCAACATTCTATGCATGATACATTTTTAAACATGTAGGAAATGTAAGGGGAGTCTTGATAATGCTCAGCTTTCGTATCAGTTTATAATCTTGAAGAGTTTTTCAGAGACCATGACTGTGTAAAGGTCAATTTGGAAGTCTCAAGGTCTTGTTTGCTATCTGGGTCCCAAATCCAAGGCCAATTTCCTTTAGGCTCAGAGGAAGATATGGCAATAAGGAAGATTCCTCATGCCTCCCTTCCATTTGTAGCACTTTGTCATGCTCTCACTTTTCACCCCTTTCCTTGTCTGTCTCACCCACATTGATCTATAAACTTTCTGAAGGAAGAAAATATAACTGGTTTGCTAATTAATTTATTCCCAGAAATGAGGTCTAGTGTATGGTTAACATTTAAAGAATGCTCAGTGGGTTGGGGAGCTTGCATTCTAATGGTCTGAATTAAATCCCCAGATATCATAAGTCGGCAGGAGAGAACCAAGTCCAAAGAGTAGTTCTCTGACCTCTATATGAATGCCATGGTATGTGTATTCCTGAACACACATAAACACACAATAAATAAATAAACATTTAATACGTGCTATTGAAGAGACTGACTAAATGTTGTGAGATGAGTCTCACATACCCACAAACAGAAACTACACACACACACACACACACACACACACACACACACACACACACAAGTAAGTAAGCACATGCACACACAGGAGCATGGATACCTAGAGAATAAAGTGGTTGAGAAACCAGGTAATGCATTAGTGGTTGACTTTCTAACCTTCTCCTGTCTCCTGGAGAGACACTATGGCTTGCTGGCCCAAGATTCAAATTCAAAGACAAGAAAAGAATCCACAGAATTGAAGTATTAGGTGGGGGTGGGGAGGAAGCCTGGGGACTGGAAAAGAGACAGCTTGCAGAAAGTGTCAGTATTGGAGGGCTGGCAGAGAGGAAGGTGAGAGAAGGTTCTGGGCTTTGGAAAGAACAGCGTGCTGAGTAGATGCTGTGGCAGCTGAGGAGAGTGGGAGGCTTGTAAAGAGGCCATAGCAAGAGAAGGAGGGGGCAAGAGGAGGAGTCCTGGCGGAAATAGGAGCCTTTAAAGCTTAGGAAAATAGCTGTGAGACTCGGGTACCCTGACCAGCCCTTAAACACATGTTTTGAGTATCATGGACATTGACTTCAGTGCCTGGCTGCCTGGATAGGAATATTCTTGCTTTCTTTCGGAGCTGCATCCAAGTCTCTCTGAAGGACTTCTCTTCCCATTTCCCAAGAATTGTAAAACAAACATTCTTTCATATCCTATGGCCCAAGACTTCCCACTTTTAAATTCCCACTTTCAAAACTGTAAAAAGTCTCTGACATAGAAGGGAGAGCAACATATACAAAGCTAGACCAGAGCTGTCTGAAGCTCACCTTGCAACCTAACCTAGAGATTCCAAGTTTTCCTGGTAGAGTGATTTGCCCCCTTCGCACCGTAGCAAAGACATTGGCCAATGCACATGTACTGTGGATTCTCTATGGTCACAAATAAACTGATTTGTGTACATTGTCATGTACTATTTTGTAAACTGTGTCATTTTGATTTTTAATAGCATCTTGGATTTGACTAGCATCATTCTTTATTGAAACCTCAGACCACTTCTCACAAATGTCTTTTCTTTATTCTTTTGGAATTTTCATGGAGAAAGGTTTTAGACGTTGGTTTAAAGTAAGAAATCTATTCTTTCTTTCAACACACAATTTCAATAGAATTGTCATTGGTTTATATGTATTCTACTGCTTATATTTCTTTCACTCTTCCCCAGTGCCTTCTATTCTACACTTATTTCTTCTGTTGGCTCCTGGGATGTCGTGTCATCATCTTACCATGGTTCTACTATGTCCACATTTCCTGAACAATATTAAATAGAAAAAAAAGTCAAATATTTTTCCTGGATTTTGCCTTCTCTTTATCCTCTGAGAATCAATGCATAAAATGTAATGGCAAATGCAATGTAGGATTAACTCTCAGAGCTAGTTTCTGAGATCAGCTGGCTCAATGTTCTAAATAAAAAAACAACATTATACTTTCAATGGCGTCCTCCATATCTGCCTGACCTGATTTTAACAGTGTTATTTAAAAGCATTTGATGGGAAAATACTGTTTCACACAGATTTTTTCCTTTCATTTTTCCATATTCATTTTGAATAACTAGCAACAATCCATGCTTTGTATAGCTAATAATTTCATTCACAATTTTGTTTTCATTGTTATTAGTCAGCTATAGCTAACTTCTATATGAGTCCTATTACTTTTTCCTAATACACTGATCATTCTTTGTATTCATTAAAAAATATGTTGAGATCAGAACCTATCTTAGGTGCTTAGCTGATTTGGGGAACCTATTCCCCTTGCAAAATTACTTTACTCAGCCTTGAATCAAGGGTGGAGTTTGACTTGCTGTGCCATACTTTATTCAGACCCATGGGAGGCCTGCCCCTTTCTGAGTGGGGATGATGGAGGAGTGGATGGGGATAGAGGGAGAAGATCAAGGGAAAATTGTGGTCTGTATGTAAAACAAATTAAAAATATGTTATTTAAATAAAATTAAAACTATGTTGACATCTGCTGCATCTGAGAATAGTGTTCAAGTCTAGGAATGCAGTACCTACCAAGACCAGTTTGTATTCAGTTGCCATGTGGGGGACTGATCTATGTGTCATACTTTCAAATCTTACACTACAGACAGAGAAAAGACAGAACTCACTGTATTCAATTACAGGACAAAGAGACAGTGATTAACATGGAAGAGGCAGAAATCAGAGAACATTTCACCAAAGAATAGCAAATGAGCTCAAATATACAAAAAAGAAGGCATTTGTATACAACAGAGTTTGGGAGGAACGCCTAACACAAAGGCCACATGAATTAACATTAGTGCACAAAACCCTGGCTTCTCCTAGGCATCAAAGAAGGGCAGTGAGACTAGACAGATGGAGGGCAGAGTGTAAGCCAGACAGGCAATCTGCAGAGGAACTGGGAAAAGCTATTTTATAATTGATGGGGATAAAGATTTAAGTATTTTTTTTTTTTACTGATGGTATCAGGGCTTATATAGATAAAATCAAGTCTAATTTTAAAAAACACTCTGCCTGAACAATGGAGAAAATAGGAGGCTTGATAATTGTTTGAAGCCTACAGGGAATCCAGGAACAAAGATAAAAGAAGCATTGATATGATGATTGCAGGTAACAGAGGAAGATGTGGACTGATTTGAGAGTATTTAAGGCATAAGACAGAGAAGTAGTTATAGATTTGAGAATTTTACAGTCGCACTCCAATGGCATGAGCTCAACTTTGTTCATAGCAGCATTATTCGTAATAGCAAGAACCTGGAAACAACCTAGATGCACCTCAACTGAAGAATGGATTAACAAACTGTGGTACATCTATACAATGGAGTACTACTCAGCTATAAGAAAAAGTGATATCCTAAAATTTGCAGGCAAATGGATGGATTTGGAGAATATCCTCCCAAGTGAGGTATCACAACCCCAGAAAGATAAGCAGGAGATGTACTCACTCATTAGTGGACTCTAAACAAACAAACAAACAAACAAGAAAAAAGCAAAGCATGCCCAAGCTGCAAACCACAACCATGGAACAGCTTGGGATCGGAAGCACCTTGGATTAACTCCTTGGATCCCACTCCCCCTAGAGGAACACCTGATTCAGTCTTGAGGTTGGGGGGGAGAAAACTGAATTTGCCAGGAGTATAGGCTGAACTAAGCAATATTTGGACAGTGGGACCTTGGGACTGCCTGCCCTTGAGGGGATGGGGAGATGTAGAGAAGAGAGAATGACATGATGTGGTGGGAGGTGAAGGGACTTTGAATAAGGATATACAAGGATAAAAAATGTGACTTCTTTATTCACAATAAAAAAAAACAGAATAAAAAATTAAAAAAAGAAAATTAATGACAAAAAAAGATTTGAGAATTTTTAAAAAAAGGAATTATTACCAATGGCAGCTTTGGTAACTAACTTAGAAAATGGGAAAACCATGTGATTTGAGTTTGCAAACTTTAAATTTTTTGTATTGTTGAGTTAGATGAAAAAAAGCCAGAGTTCAAAAAATCTGGTGCAGTGTGGTTGCTAAATTGGTATCTTTACTCCATGGGAACAGGGGACAGACAGAGTCTATTTCCCTTCAATGTTAAGACATTTAAACTGTGGCACTTTGAATACCCTTCATGTTAATATTGGCCCCTCAATGGGTGTATTAGTTAGGGTTTTCTGGAGAAACAGAATTTATAGAAGACAGACAGGTAGAAAGGAGAATTATTAGAATGTCTGACAATGGCTGTCTACCCAAGGAAGGTCCAAGAATCCAATAGTTGTTTAGTTCACAATGCTGGATGTCTTAGCTGGTCTTCAATATACTCCAGAATCCCCAAGAAGTAGTCTCTATTACCAGTGAAGGAATGGACTCACTAGTGAAGAGAGAACAAGCATGCAAAGAGAAAGCAGCCTTTCTTCTTCTATGTCCTCATATAAGCTGCCTGCAGAAGGTTTTTCCCAGATTAAACATGTCTTCCCACTGCAGCAACAATCTAAATTAGAAGTTGGTCTTCCCACTTCAAATTATTTAGTTAAGAAAAAATTTCCACATAGGTGTGTCCATCCATTAGGTTTTAGTTAATTCCAGAGGTAGTCTAATTGACAGCCAAGGAAAGCTATCACAATAGCTTTTGTTGAATTATTAAACAAATGAATGAATATCAGTTATGATTGAAGCAACATGTGAACTGTATCATCATTTAGTATTTTAAGGTGTAAATTTGATACCATTAGAGAGAAAATAGTCAGGTATCAATTGAACTCATATGAAAGATTTAATATGTAGAACATTAGCTAGCTACAAATCAATATAAGTTCAAAGACAGAGGCCTTTAAGATAACAATCATATCTAATTTTCTAATTGCATTAATATAATTAACAAATTTACAGAAAGTTAAAACACAGACCAAATGACTTCTTTAAAAAGAAAATTATACAGTACTAGTGATTGCATTCACAGGAAACATATTGCCAATAATATCAAATAACATACAGATTACAAAATAAACAAGTTTATGTATACATTTTAGTTTATTTTAATTGACTAATAATTGCGTATAGTTATAAAGTGATATCTTCATATATCTTTGCACTATGAAGTGATTAAATCAAGGCAATAAACATAATCATAATCTCACATATGTATTTTTGTATATGTTGAGAACAATTAAATTTTTTTTATTTTAGCAGTTTTCACACACACAATTCATTACTATTAACCCTAGTTGCTATCTGTGCAACAGATCACTAAGACTTATACCTGCTGTTTTCCTGAAACTTTTTGAGCTTTCACCAGTATCTACTGTTTCTTTGCCTTCCCTACTCGTGCAGATTCTGGGAAGCACCATGCTGCCATATTATGTGTGTTTGGCTTTTTGATATCACATGTAAAATTGAGTTCATACCATGAAACAACATCTTAAAATTACAACATCTATTAAAAGAGAGTAGATAAACATTATATATAAGAAATGTATAAAGATCATTCAAACCATACCCATAGATGTATGTATACATGTATTTATATATTTGTAATTGTGTATTGTTATTGTAACTGCCTGTAAAATCATAAACACTGAAAGTGTTAAAAAATCTATTTCATAATTTTACTGCAAAATGAACATTCTTTTTTATTGATTTTTAATAAACAATAATATCATTTGGTATAATGGCTAACACATACATTTATAAAAATCTTGGACTAAGCAACCAATAAGATTGATATTAAATATATGAAGAAGTCTAGTATACTTAACATTATGTAAGCTGAAAAATGTGGTAGTCTAAGAGGGGGAAATACATAGAACATGCCAATAAACATAACCTGAAAATAGGAATTAACAATGTAGGAAGTGAAACAAAATACTTCCTCTATAAGAAAAAAATGGGGTGATTTTAACATAGATATTACAGAAAAAGACACATACATTAAATAGATCAATATCAGTGACAGCGAGCATTTATAATATTTGTCTTAATTATTTTACTATTGTTATGACAAAAAGCCAAGACAACAAAGGCAAAGATGTACTCACTCATTAGTGGACTTTAAAAAAAAGCAAAGAACATTCTAAAACAGGAAATTTTCAAGCAAATGCATGACTCTCTTTCTGTTAAAGGAGCTGTTATGACATTTTACCCAAGTAAAATTAACCAATAATATTAAGGCTGTTTTAAAGCCCAAGATATTTACTAATGTGCATGCATGGAAATTTCTTCACAATCAGGAAAATATACTAAAGTCATGTTTTTGTTGTTTTTTAACTCTTTGGTGGCCTGTCACCCAGCTCCCAAATAAATATACAGAGACTTATTCTTACTTATGAATGTCAGGCCTTTGTTTGACTTATTTCTAGACATCTTTTTTTTTTAAACTTAAATTATCTCATTTCTCTTCTTCTACATTTTGCCTCTGGGTGTTTTAGCTTTCCTAATTTCTCATAATTTTCTTCCAGCCTCACTCCATAGTTGTCTATGTGTCAGGGTGGTCCCTTGCATCCTCCTCTCCTCCTTTTCTTGCTCATCTCTTCTTCTTTTTCTATTTATTCTCTCTACCTGGCAGCCCTGCCTGTCCCTCTTCTGCCTTGCTATTGGCTATTCAGGTCTTTAGTAGACCAATCAAGTATTTTAAACATGCAAAGTAACACAGCTTCACAGAGTTAAACAAATGCAACATAAAATAATGCAATACTTTTTTGCATCATTAAGCAACTACTCCACAGCATAAACAAACATAACGCATCTTAAATTAATATTCCACAATGATATGTAAAGAAGAAAGCATAAATAGCAATGCTCATGTAATGTGGAATCTCACATACAATTTCATGGAGAACAAATTTCTATACTGCTGGGAAGTGGGGGAAGAAAGTAAAACGTGTGTGTGTGTGTGTGTGTGTTTAAAATATTTCTTTTAGGATGCCTACAATTTCAAAATTTCTTAAAGACCCTGGTCCAGAGCCAACTAAGCAGTGAGTGTACCATGATCCCCAGGCCAAGCAGAGACCTTAGTCTCTGAAGCTAGGAACACAGCCACTGTCACCCATCCATATCAAGATCCCCTGTAAACCAAAGAAAGCAGAGAGAACACCCCAAGCACAATCCCCAGCAAAACATGGCAGGAGGGACATCCCACAGCTAAATATCAGCTTAAACACAAGCTGTGTCATCACATATCAATAACTGGAGACCATGTAGGACCTTGGTTCAGAGCCCACTAGGAGCACCCTAGTTTAAAGCTGACTAAGAGGAGATCCCACAGCACTCTAGTCTACAGCTGACTAACAGTCAACAAAGAGCCACGTAAGAGTGAGCCCTGCTACAACTGGAAACACACAGGCCCTGGCCACAACTGACTAAGAGTCGGCTAGGAGCTAAATAAGTGTGAACCGAGGAAGCAATGGGCAGACGCCAGTGCAAGAATACATACAACAATATAAAAAACAAGTCAGCACCAGAAGAAGCTAGTGGGTCTACAACATCAAGACCTAAGCATAGCAATGATAGGGAAACAACATTAAAAACAACTTCCTGAAGATATTAGAAGGCTTAAAAGAGGATATTTAAAATTTTCCTTTAAAAATAGAGGAAAACACAAACAAGGAATTGGAAGAGATTAGCAAATCTCTGAAAGAAAATAAAGAAAACTAAGAAAAAGAATATAAACAGATGAATAAAACATTCCAGGAATTAAAAATTGAAATAGAAGCAATAAAGAAGGCACAACCTGAAGCAAAGCTAAAAATAGAAAACCTGAGGAAATGAACCAGAACTACAGAAGCAACCATAACCAACAGAATGTAAAAGATGGAACAGAGAATCTCTGGAGTGGAAGATTTAATAGTGGAAATAGATATGTCAGTCAAAGAAAACACTAAAACTAAGAAAATCAAAACATAAAACATCCAGGAAATCTGTGACACCATGAAAAGACAAAAACTGAGAATATTTGGAATTGAAGAAGAAGAATACCAGCTCAAAGGCACAGAAAATATGTTTAACAAAATAATAGAAGAAAACTTTCCCAAACTAATGAAGGAAATACCTATTAAGACACAAGAAGCTTCCAGAATACCAAATAGATTAGACCCCCCAAAAAGAGTCTGCTCATCACATAATAATCAAGCCACTAAACCTACAGAACAAAGAAAAAATACTAAGAGTTGCAAAGGAAAAAGTCCAAATTAACTAAAAACGCAGACCTATCAGAATAATACCAGAGTATTCGATGGAAACAATGAAAGCAAGAAAGTCCTGGTCAGATGTTATATAGACACTAAAAGAGCATGGCTGCTGATACAGACTACTATATCCAGCAAAACTACCTATCACTATAGATGGAATAAACAAAATATTTCATGGAAAAAAATAGATTTAAACAATAACTATCCACAAAAATGGCCCTACAGAAAGCACTAGTGGGAAAACTCTAACCTAAGGAAACCAGATCTACCCATGAAGCCACAAGCAATCAATAAATCCCACAAAAGAAAAAACTAAAGTAGGGAAATACACACATGATGCCATCAAAAATAACAGAAAATAACAAGCAGTGGTCATTTACTTCCCTTAATATCAATGGACTAATTCACCTATAAAAGAGACACCCTAACACAATGGATTTAAAAGAAAAACCAGAAGGCATTCATCTTCTCCATACAAAAAGCACACCTCAATTTCAAAGACAGAAACAGGCTCAGTGTTGGGGAAAGACTTTCCAATCAAATGGTCCTAAGAAACAAGCTGGTGTGGCTATCCTAATATCTAACAAAATAGACTTCAAACTATAATCAATAAAAAGAGACCACGATGGGCATTATAATTCATCTCAGGTAAAATCCACCAAGACAAAGTTTTAATAATGAATATTTATGTCCCCAACACAATGGAACCTACAAAATTAGAAATTAAAAAAGGGACATAACAACAGATACCCAGGAAATTCAGAAAATTATCAGGTCATATTTTGAAAATCAATACTCAACTAAAATGGAGAACCTAAAACAAATGGACAGTTTTCTGGAGAGGTACCACTTACCAAAATTAAATCAAGATAAGATAAATGACCTAAACAGACCTATAACCCCAAAGGAAATTAAAGCTGTTATCAAAAGTCTCCCAAGTAAACAATGCCCAGGACCATCTGGTTTCAGTGCAGAATTCTACAAGACATTCAAAGAGGAACTAATACCAATAATCTTCAAACTGTTCCATACAGTAGAAACTGAAGGAATATTGCCGAACTCTTTTTATGAGGCCACAATCACCATGATACCCAAGCCACACAGAGATGCAACAAAGAAAAAGAACTGCAGACCAATGTCTCTCATGGACATTTGTGCAAAAATACTAAACAAAATTCTTGCAAACTGAATTCAACAATCTATCAAAAAAGTCATCCACCATGAACAAGTATACTTCATCCCAGAGATGCAAGGATGGTTCAACATATGAAAAACTGTGAATGTCATCCATCATATAAATAAACTGAAAGAAAAAAACCGCATGTTCATCTCATTAGATACTGAAAAAGCTTTTGACAAAATCCAACACTCCTTTATGACAAAACTCCTGAAGAGATCAGGGATACAGGAAAAATATCTAAATATAATAAAGGCCATATACAGCAAGCCAACAGCCAACATCAAACTAAATGGAGAAAAACTCAAAGCAATCCCACTAAAATCAGGAATAAAACAAGGCTGTCCCCTCTCTTGTTATCTATTCAATATAGTTCTTGAAGTTTTAGCTAAAGCAATAAGAGAACAAAAGGAGATTAAGGGGATACAAATTGGAAAGGAAGAAGTCAAACTACCTCTATTTGTAAATGATATGATTGTACACATCAGTGACCCACAAAATTATACCAGGGAACTCCTACATCTGATAAACACCTTCAGCAATGTAGCAGGATACAAGATTAACTCAAAAAATCAATAGCCCTCTTCTACACCAGAATACAAGGGCTGAAAAAGAAATAAGGGAAGCATCCTTCTTTATAACAGCTGCAAATAGCATTAAATATCTTGAAGTAACTCTAACCAAAGAAGTAGCAGACCTATTTGACAAAAACTTTAAATACCTGAAGAAAGAAATTGAAGAGGGTATCAGAAAATGAAAAGATCTCCAATGCCCCTGGATTGGTAGGATCAACATAGTAAAAATGGCAATTTTACGAAAAGCAATCTACAGATTCAATGAAATTCCCATTAAATCCCAACACAATATTTTTACAGATGTTGAAAGAACAATTCTCAACTTCATATGAAATAACAAAATATCCAGGATTGCAAAAGCAATCCTGCTGAGTAAAAGAACTTCAGGAGGCATCACCATCCCTGTCTTCAAGCTATAATATAGAGCTACAGTAATAAAGACATCCTGGTATTGGCATAAAAACAGACTTGTGGATCAATTGAATTGAATCAAGACCTAGACCTTAACTCAAACACCTATGAACACCTGATTTTTGACAAAGAGGCCAAAAACATTCAATGGAATAAAGATAGTATCTTTAACAAATGATGTTGGAATAACTGGATGGTAATATGTAGAAGAATGCAAACAGATCCAAACCTATCACCCTGCACAAAACTCAAATCCAAGTGGCTCAAAGACCTCAACATAAACCCAGCTACACTGAACTTGATAGAAAAGAAAGTGGGAAATACCATCCAATGCATTGGCACAGGTGACCATTTCCTAAATATAACACCAGTAGCACAGACACTAAGAAAACAATTAATAAATGGGTCCTCCTAAAACTGTGAAATTTCTGTAAAGCCAAGAACACAATCATTAAAACAAAACAGCTTACCAAATGGGAAAAGATCTTCACCAACCCTACAAGTGACAGAAGACTGATCTCTAAAATACATAGAAATCTCAAGAAACTAGAGACCAAAAATGTAAATAACTCAAATAAAAAATGAGGTTCGATGCTAAAAAGGATATTCTCAACAGAAGAGTTACAAATGGCTAAAAGGTACTTGAAAAATTGCTCAACATCTTTAGTCATCAGAGAAATGCAAATCAAAACAACCTTGATATACCACCTTACACCTATCAGAATGACTAAGACTTAAAAAAAAATGGTAATCTATGCTGGAGAGGATGCACAGCAAGGGGTACACTCCTCCATTGTTGGTGGAAGTGTAAACTTGTATAGCCACTCTGGAATGCAGTATAGCAGTTCCTCAGAAAGCTGAGAATTAATCACCCAAGGATCCAGCAATATCACTATCGGACAAATAACTAAAGGATGCACATTCATATCCCAAAGACATTAACTAAACTATGCTCATAGCAGCACTATTCGTAATAAGAAAAACCTGGAAGCAGAGGAGCACCTAACTCAGTCTTGATATTGAGATGAGGAAATCAGACCTACCTGGAGGGGATGTGCCAAGCAGAGCTAACATACCTTAGGACTGCTTGCCCTTTGCGAGGTGGGAATTGGGGGTTGGGGTGGGGGAGGCTGAAGGTAGACTGGGAGGGATTGGGAGGAGTAAAGAATGAGTGAGCAGGGAGATGCATGAAAAAAAAGATCTTTTTCTTAAATATAAATAAATAAATCTAACACCTCAAAAAAGAATAAAATATAAAAATAAAAAAATTCTGAAAAAAGCATCTTAAAATGAACATGTACATACACAGATATGCACATACTCATATACATACACATACACATAGACACACACACACACACACACACACACACACACACACACACACACACACACCAAACAATCTGTCTTAATAAGAAGAAAATAACTCAAACTAGAACCATATTTAAAATTTGTTAAGTCTAGGGGAAATTTTTGTTTGTCTTGTCCAATGGATATACTGTTGAGATTTTATGGATGTATTGTACATGTTGCTTCTATGGGACACTTTCCAACAACAGGCATCCTGGGCCTCTGGCCCATAATTTTACTCAAGCCTTGTTTGTAAATATTGCTTCATAGATGTGTCATTTGGGGTTGGCTACACGTGGTCCCTTTGTCTTTGCATTTTGATCTGTTGTGGGATCTTGGTAATAGTCTCATGCAGTTATATAAAAGGAAGCTTCTCTGATGGGGAGTGAGAGCTACACGTATGTGTGAGTATAAAGGTAAGTATTTAGAACACAGTTAGAAATTGTATCAGGTAGCCATTGGCAGTAGTAGCCATCAGAGAAATGCAAATCTTTAGGGCTCATAATCTCACTAGCCATGATAGCTGGCTAGGTGTAGAGTACCAGGCATGGGTTCCCTTAAGTCCAATTAAACAGATGTTTGTTACCCCAAGATGAAGGTGTCACAATTGCACAACTATGGATATCTTGCCAGTCCAGTTACTACTGTGGTTTGTAGGCTTTATAGCTGTGTAAGACCAACTACTCCTCTTCCCTTGGCAGCTTGCACAGTACCCAGTACCTTCTGATGCTATGAGATTCAGTTCATGGACACGGCACCTGATTCAGAAGCCTATGATCTGGCAGACAGACTACCATATACCTTCATCTGGCTATCAGACAAAGTGATTAAAAACAATAGAATTCATAGGAAAACATATCTCTCTACCTGAATATAACTTTCTAGAAACCAAACTGTTATAATTGTTACTTTACTTCACTGATTTGTGTACTGGATTCTAAATTAATGTTTGCCACTTGCTTAAAGTACATGATCAATAAATATTTGTCAAATGAATGAATGAAAGTATAATAAGTATGAAAAATCTGCTATGCATCAGGAGCTTTCGTGAATCTGAGTGGCTATTGGGGTTTGCTGTTATTTTGTTTTGCACATCCAGAAAGATGGTTTGCCAAGTACCAAGTAACACAGATGAATCTAGAATCTCATTCTCATCTCAAAAGCTCATGTTCTCTCTGCCTCATTCCTACCAGGCTGTCTGCTTTCTTTCTATAATAAATATTTTATATCCCATTCTCTGTCCTAAAGTCAATTCACTGAGAATGTATGCTTTAATATATGTGTCCTGAAAAAAAATCAATACAGGAGTCCTAACTGTAAAATAATTAAGAAATAAAAGAAAGTCAATACATAATGATGTAATGCACATAAGAATACTCACATCTGAAAATAGTGGAAGATATAATGAGGCAAATACCTGCCTTTACATAGAGACTCACCACAAATGTCATCTATACAGTGGTTTAGCAAACAGGTACTGGTGGCTCAAATGTACTAGTTCCACTGTCATGGACTGCTGGTTACACTCCAAAAGCCAATATTCAATCAGATCTTAATTGAACTTCTACAAAGTCACTATACATTAAGTAAAATGGTGTGAAAATCCTGGACACAGAATAGTATTGACTAAACTGTCTCTTCCCCCATTAAATCCCTGCAGTGCCTGTTACCACTGTAACAGGTTATATTGTGCATTTCCAAAAAAATGCCATAGAATGAGCAACAGTGGTTTTAGGGACCATATTCCTCTTGGCACTTGAGATTTATAAGAGAAAAGAGAGGTATTTTAAAGTAGCATGGCCTATCTGGGGCTCAGGATTAACATTATTTTCCCTGTGAAGAAAATATAAGGTGAGGCTTCTGAATCAAAGACTTCTTCATCTCCCCTGCCTGGGGCACTTTCAGATAGGCCTTGTTACACTTCTAACATTATCAGTTCAGCCTGGAGTACAACAGAAGACCACAGAATAATGCTTCATTTGTGTAAAAAGATATGATTGTTGAGTTGAGCTTACTTCATTTACTGAGCACCCTATGCCAGAACTCTGTATGTCTAGTGACAACTGGCTGCTTTTCCCAGTCTTTAAGAATAAACCTGTTCAGTGATGTAGTTTCTCAGTAGCATTTTGGGAATCAAACCTATTGAGCCACAGATACAGAACAGAAACAACTTTGGCTGCCAGTGTTAGTTACAATAAGTGCCTTTTATATTTCTGGAATATATTTGCTTCTCTTGTACCTTGGGAATATCTTAATTATGATAGCACACTTAATAAGCATCCATGTTTGATTTGAAGTCTCATCTACTGTATTGAGTCAGAAGAGGTCTGCATTTGCAACACCATGTGCAGGAGATGCCATTTAGGCAACTGCCCAAATTAGTGCCCTTAGCTTCATTTCCTTCCTTGGGGGAATCCTATAATTTTTCTTACTATGAAATTGTTTTAAGAGGCCCTAATTGTTTATACTCCCTGTTGTTAATGAGTCTCTTGGAGCTGTTAACAAATGACTCACCATGAGCCATACTAGATGATCTCTAAAATTTCTTCTTGGCTCCAGCATTCTATGATTTCATCAGTGGAGTGGTAATTTTCCTAATTTCTACAGAGCTAAAGTGTCATGTGTAGATAGTGAGGAGAAAACAGAACTCACTGGACTGTTGTACAATTGAATGTACAAAGTAAAAAAAAAAAAAAACTGGGGACCATTCAGCTGCTCATTGTGAGGAGATTGGGGAGTATCTTCTGGGGACATCCCACTGCCCATGGTGATGAGATTGGGGAACATTCTGGATTTCACAGAATGCACTTTATGTTTATAAAAAGATGACATGATGAAGAAATTCACATTGGATAAGATGCTTCAGTAAAGTTCTTCTGTAAAGATAGGGATATTAAAAATCAAGAAAAGAAGCACAAAACATAGATGAGAGATGAAGCTATAGAGTTACACAGTAGTTGTAAGTGCTTACCATTGAAGATTTTCTGAAAAGACTCTATTACCACCACTTTGTTAAGCCATCATAATTTCTAACTACATTCTAAATCATAACCCAAAGCTACTGGTAAGTATGGACAACAGCATCGTCACAGGAGCCTCTCTTTACAACAAGTGAAAACCATCATAGAAAGTCACAATCTGGACTCCATGCAGAGATTAACAGATTGTGGGAAGCTCATACTCAACAAATACATCCACATCACAGCTCAGTGGCTCAGGGGACATCACAGAAATAGAGATGGAAAGAACATAAGAGCCAGAACACCAGGAAGTTTGCTGTGGAACTATCTCTCCTAGAAATGGCTGCATAAACAAAACCAGAGCAGCAATATCAATGGACATACTAACACGGAAGGGAGAGAGCTCAGTGGAATCCCATCCTAGACAAAGAACTGCAGACAACTAATGACTCCTGGGAGGAGAACTGGCCTCTCTTGGAGAAGAACCCTCACACTGGTTGTCCAGTGCCAAGTTGTCAACCTTGAAACCATATATACAAAATAATGAAAATGACTCAACAAGTTATATTTTTATAGAGTTGCATAAATGCACATTTGTATCTATATGAGTGAATGTATATAACAAAAATAATTAAAAAGAGACTTAGTTTGAGAGTGAGATATATAAGAGAAGCTTGAAGGAGGGCAACAGAGAGAGGCAGCAGGAAGAAAGGAGGTGATGTATTTCTATTTCAATTGAAATGTTTTAAAAAAGAATCACACAAGGTTTTTCTGATCTACATAGTCATATCTTCTTCTGTCTGATACTAGAGATTGAAGCCAGTCAGTTGTTTTACCACTGAGCTTCATCCTTCTGCTCAGTCTAGATAATCTTAAAGAAAAGCCTTCTTTGGTTCATTTCTAAGGCCCAGGCAATGAGTCAGCCAATAAACTCCACCAGAGACCCTGTGAGAGTGATATGGATCTGTAGAAGATTCAACTGGGCTCTGCATGTGTGTTTAGAAAGAAGACCCTGGTTCCGTAGTGCTGCCATTTTCTATCTTTAGATACTTTGTCTGCTGACTTGCAATGTCCTTGATTTTTAAAAAAATGCATTACTATTTTATAGAGCTACTTACTCTTAATATTTAATATATATTTATTATGTAAAACAATTTTTAATTTTAAACATATTCTTCTCTTCTCCCAAATCCTTCCAAAATCTCCCCCGAGACTTTAATTTTTTTCTGTGTCTTTTGCTCCAAAGCAATTGAATTATTCAAAATAATGTTTAGATGATTTCTAAATAGGGGTAAGGTATTAAGATTAAGGAATCCTTCCCCAATCCTTCTTTACCAATTATTAATAGGTTTTTTATTTTGTTCACTTCTAGATATATTTCCAGTTTTTCTTTTCTATATTTATCTTTATGTTGTATATTTTCCTCCTAAATTTTCTTTTTAATTTCTATTTTTGAGATCATAGTATAATTATTTCACTACTTCTTTTCCTCTTTTTCCTTCCAAACATTCTCATGTGTTCCTATATGCTATTTTTCAAATTTGTGGTCTTCTTTTTTATTAATTGTAGTTAAATGCATACATGTATATTTAAGTAATACATACTCCTAAATATAAGCTAATCAGCCCACATTATGTTGCTTGCATGTATGTCTTTATTAAAGAACACTATCCACTTCTCTTTTGTATTTTGTCATATACCTAAGACATTAACTTTTTCATTTCTTGGTTATCTTTCTATGTATACGTGTGTAAGTGTTTATGTATGTGTGTTTATCTTTGTGTGCAGGAGTCTATGCAAACAGAGAGGCCAGAGAAGCGCGAATGATGTCCTGCTCTATTTGTCTCTATCTTATTCCTTTGAGGCAGGATCTCTCACTGAACCTGGAGGTACACTAACAACCAGCAAGCCCCAGCCGCCCTTCTGTCTCTACCCACAAAAGCCTGGCCTTACAGGTACATGTATTCAAACTTTTCTTTTACAGAGTTGCTGAGATCAGGACTCAAATCATCATCCTTGTGAAGCAAGCCATCTTACTCACCACACCATCTCCCCAGTCCCAGTATCTATTTGAATGAAGGCTTTGTCCTGTAGCATAAGCCATGGATTTGTACTTCACCACCATCACTATCTCCTTCACACCCTTTCATGCCACACAACCTTTCTCACACTTTAATAGCCCATTAACTGTCTCATTTCAATCCCCTCTTCCTGCTCTTGTCTTCCTATCCCTGTCCCTGACCCACATATGTGGCTGCTGCCACATTTTTCATTGCTCTTTACATTGAAAATCAGCTCTGTTTGACATCCTAATATTGAGTTTTATGAGTTCTTTATTCTTGTTCTTAGTTATCTCTCTACTGTAATCCTACCTTCTAGCCATCCCCATCCCATGATGCATACTTTTTTCTTTTTTCCTATCAACTACTCATTTCACTAGTGTTTTTGAAAATAAATTGTTTATTTATCACCTCAGTAAAATCAACCCCCCAGTAATAGTTAAAATTTTATTATGCAAAATAGATTAGAACATTCTTTCTTATTTAATAACATGTTCTGATATATCACAGATCTAGCTCCAAGTTTGGGAACAAGAGTTATCAGACATGACATCAAACCCCAAGGAATTGTCTGCTTCTCTAGAAGACATAAAGTCACAGACTAAATATAATTTCTCTAAAAGGTCTTATATTGAAGATCTATCTAGACAAGAATCCTAAGAGTTTTTGCTTAATGTGTCTTATGTATGTTAAAATATTTAAAACAGAGGAAGTTTGCTATATCAAATTGAATTTCACTAATGTAAATATGTATTGTGAGTCTGTAAATAAAAATCAGAGGATTAAAAAGAATTAGATTAAGTGTATTCAAATATGATACTTTTTTGAGAAAAACATGAGGGTTAGAGGAAACTCCCTAAACTATAAAGCATATCAGAATAATGGAGAAGACATCTGAGCTTATGAAAAGCCCATGGTAATAAGTCCTAGGAGCTAGGACAGAGTGGAAGATTCTGTAATTACAGTGACAAGGTTCTGAGGAATCCCACTTGTAGACACCCAAAGAGCTGTGTCCCTTTATTTTTTCCAAGATTTTCAGAGATTTTCCAAGAAGAAACTTTGATAACTATGAGATTCTAAGAGCCACTGTGTTCACGGTCTCTCGAAACCATCAACAACTTTCCTTCATCATTTGTGACCTCTTCACATGCACAGAACAGCTTTCGTGGATGGGTTCCTGGAGATGAAAAAGATGTAATTATTTAAATGCTTTATCTTAGAAAAAATTATTTGAAAGTTTGGCCTTCCAGCATCTATGAATGTGGAACTTCAATACCATACAACTGAGAATTCTGACTCCAGTCAGTTATGGATAAGTGGGGTCTCACAGAAGATGAAAACACACCCTGCCAGTACGAAACTTCACATACCCAGCAAATTGACCACGTGCCAGGATGATGTAAAGGAAATTCAGTCATGGTAAAACACCTGTAATTACAATTTTGTCATGGAAAGTCATCTCTAATTTTACAGGTTGACTCTGAGCAAGATAGTATGTTAGATGCTTACATACTTCCTGAGAATTTATTTTCTGTATTATACAACAGGAGCATATTGTCTTCTTCCTGGTGTTAAATGGACCAAAGGGAAAGTGCTTACTTAATAGAGAATTAGCCTTTACCAATAAGTGTGACTTGGCCAGTAAGATGATTCTGTGAGGAAGAACACTCACGGAAAATTTGAGTTCTATTCTTGGAACAATAAAAGGAAAAACTGACTCCCAAAAATTGTGCTCCGAGTGCCTCCTGAGCTGTGGCATACATATTGGCACACATACTCCTACACACATACACAAACATACACATGCATGGTGTTCACAAACACGCATTGTAGTAATAAACAATTTAATAAAATTTAAAAATAATAATTCAAGTTAAATGAAAACCTTAATAAAAATTAAAATAAGGGCCAGAGAGATGGTTTTGGGATTAAGAATACATAGTGTTTTTGCAGAGGATCTTTGCAATTCCCACCACCTACCCCAAGTAGCTCATACTTTCCTATAACTCCAGCTCCAAGGGAATCTGACTCCTCTGGCCTCTGTGGGCACCTGTGTGTGTGTGTGTGTGTGTGTGTGTGTGTGTGTGTGTGTGTGTGTGTGTGTGTGTGTGTGTGTTTGTGCCCTTAAAGTAAATACAAACAAAAAAAATTTTAAATAGAAAATAAAATAATTGTTAGGTAATATCTCCTTAGCTCTGATATTAATGTAGTAATCATGTTTTTCTTAGTGAAGTCAAAGATACATTATCTGCAGAATAAAGCATCTCAGGGTTTCAAGAGGATTCCCAACAGTACTCAGCAGGCCATATTTCACACCTGGCTGGGGCGGGGGGGGGGGACTGAACACTGACCAAGAAAAGGAATTTTCCAGTAATAAAGAGAACAAACCCTCCAGAGCCCATCCTCCTGCAGCATTCCCAGGCTTCTGGGTCTGCTCCCCAGCTTCTGTTTTCAAAATAAAATCTGCTTTCTCTCTTTTTTTTTGTTCAAACCCTTTATTTGTAATATTCATTTTATTTTTTTATTATTATTATGAACAAAGAAGTCACACTTTCTATCCTTGTATATCCTTATTCAAGGTCCCTTCCCCCTCCCACCACATCAAGTCATTGTCTCTTCTCTACAACTCCCCTTCCCCCTGACCCTGGGCAGGCAGCAGGGAGTCCCAAGGTCCCAATATTGCTTAGTTCAGCCTCCACTCCTGGCAGATCCAGTTTTCTCCCCCCAACATCAAGACTGAGTCAGGTGTTCCTCTAGGAGGAGTGGGATCCAAGGAGTCAATCCAGGGTGTTTCTGATCCCAAGCTGTTCAGTGGTTGTGGTTTGCAGCTTGGGCATGCTTTGCTTTTTTCTTGTTTGTTTGTTTGTTTGTTTAGAGTCCACTAATGAGTGAGTACATACCTTGCTTATCTTTCTGGGGTTGTGATACCTCACTCAGGAGGATATTCTCCAAATCCATCCATTTGCCTGCAAATTTTAGGATATCATTTTTTCTTATTGCTGAGTAGTACTCCATTGTGTAGATGTACTACAGTTTGTTAACCCATTCTTCATAAGTCACCAAGTACTAAGTGTTAATGGGAGGAGCCAGCAGTAACAGGGAACTTGAACAGAGTACTACAATGCTCACATTCTTCTACCGAAGTTTAGCAAATAAGATAAAGGTATTTTTGAAATTAAAAGAAAAAATGTCTGCACTATCAAAGAGTTAAAACCCTCTACTGAGACATAAAGAAAAATATCCATCAAAACTAGATTCAGGGTATGAGTCTTCTAGAATCAGAGAATATTTTATTTGTGCCTTTAAGGAAAAAATGAGGACAGAAGATAGACTATGTATGATAAGATAACTCAGTATGGGGAAGAAGAAAGGAGAGGGCCGGGAAGCAGAGGGAAATGCAAAGGGAGCAGAAGAGACAAGGGAATGAGATGAAGGACAAGCTTGAGTCACCAACTAGGATTTAACAAGAAGAACCTTGGATTGTGCTGGAATTAATATCACACTTTAATTATCACAACCTTAGCACAAATTTTAATAATATCTGTTTGAGTTATTCACTTTTCAGTCCTCTTTCCTTTGAACACTTACAAATAATTCCATACTTTATCTCATTAATGTTTTTGAGCTTTAAGAAACTAAAGCAATTCTGCAATTTATCTAAATAAAATACACGCTAATTAAAGACAAGTACTGTTTTTAGTTACATGGAGTCAATCAAGTATGTAACCCTTCTTCTATAAGTCTGACTTTTATCCTTTGACTGAGAAACTACACATTTGTCTATTAAATTTTAATCAATTATTCCAAACACAGTAATTATTAATTTGTTACATAGGACCCCAACACAGCAAATTCTTAATGGGTTAGATGCCAGTGCTAATAGAACATTAAAATGAGGATAAGCCTATAACCATTATATTCTAGTATCAACTTGGAAATTTTATATATTATATTAAGACTTCAAACTCTCTCTCTCTCTTTCTCTCTCTCTTTCTCTCTCTCTCTCTCTCTCTCTCTCTCTCTCTCTCTCTCTCTCTCTCTCTCTGTGTGTGCGTGTGTGGGTGTGGGGGGGTGTGGGTGTGGGTGTGTGAAATAAGAAAACAAATTTCTAATGCAAATGCTTAGAAATCAATCAAGAGAAAAATCAGCTCAAATGTCTGGTAGCCAACCTATAAGTTTTACAAAATAATTACTATAGTACTCTAGATAGGTTTTCAACTCTAAAGTCACTGGAATAAATAGCATTACTCAATATATTTGATTTCATAAGGTTTTTTCATGGCTATTCAAAACGCATCTTTAAAAAAGCATGTTCAGTTAGTGCACAAAGAAGTGTGAAAGCTTCTTTGTAATTAGAACAGACTCTGATGTGCCCTACATGTACATGTACAGACCATGTACATCTCCAAATGGCTGGCCAATGGCACTGGCATTTGGTATTTGGTGTGTTTTTTAAAAAGTCATTTTGCATACTTAGTTTCAAGGTAAAATCTCTACAGCGAACAAGGCACATCTTAATATTCTTCCAGTAACAGAAACACACTTTAGTAAAGTCTTTTATTTAAACATAATTTAATCCAAATAAATCACATCACCCACATTTTTTTCTATCAGAGATGAAAATATGTCAATATCAGTGTTCAGTAAAACCAGATGAACAGGAATAACTGATCTACACAAAAACTCACACATCTTGTTAAGTCTCTCACAACTCATTAATTTTAGAACTTAGAAAGTTCTACATTATGGATAAGTTCTATATATGTATACATGTATATGTGTTACATTCAGTTCTGCATATGTATAAAGTTGTATATTATTAAGTAATATATAGGTTCCTCTCATCTCATGTACATTGATCATCAGTTCAATAAAAACCAAAAAAAGGCATTCATTGATCCCACTAAAAATGTGTAATGTATTTATATGAGCAAAAGAGCTTATGCCTGATCAAGAAGAAGAGTATCTGTGCATCAATATTTCAGTGCCCAAACAAAAATACATAGAAACAAAAACAACACATAAGTATGTCATGGAACACCCAATCCTACAGTGGGTGGAAATAAGGAGCAACAAATCCAAGTGTTATATACAGTCTAAGCATTTCTCTGCTTCGCTGAAAGCCCAGCAGATTATAATATTTTCTCATCTCTAAATGTAGCAGGAAACTCGTTGCAATGACTTTCATGGAGACTTTGGCTTTACCACACAGCATGTCAGGATTCACACTTATTACAATGAAATCAAAGTTGTGGCATGTAGCTGGAATACAGTGTTTAGGATAGGCATTGCCTGCACTAGCATCTCATTCCCCTGTGTATTCCAAGCATGTTCTGGTTTATCAGAAAGTATGGGAAGCAGGGGCAGAGAACAGGAAATAGAGTTTGAGAACTTATAATCAAGACAAGAAGAAAATATGTTTAGAGGAAAGTGGCCACAACACAGACCCCCTCAAGTCAATTAGAAGTAGGGGCCAAATTGGAAGTGTGGCCCTGATATTCTTGTTGATGTTCTTTTAGCCACAGACTGGAAGCCATGTTTAGTGAGTGACAAGATGTGATTCTGAAAACAAAGAACCAAAGATGACTCTGATATCTGAGGCTGGAATAGCCCTGGTACCGCTGATGTAAATAGGATTGTCAAGAGGTAAAACCTGCTACCATCCCTTGGTAATAAGGCTTAGCTCCCACTAGGGAGCAGCCAGGCTTAAACCTTAGAGAGGGATTTGTCTGTGCCTGGGGCAAGCTATTCTTAGAAAATGAAGCTGGCTTAAACATCTACAAATCGGGGATTGTTGGTATATTGGCCTGAAAGTCTAGCATAGAAATAACACATAAAAATGATTGATTAGCCTGTACTATAGAGAGCAAAGTCTGAAAAAGAATCAGAACAAGAAAACATTATGTGTGTGCATTGTGTTTTGTGTCTCTCATGTGTGTGATAAATAAATAAACTTGATCAATAAATAAACTTGATACAACATGATATTGGTTCATTAGCAGAAACAAGGTGTGACCATAGCCCAAGAAGCAGATTGAGAACAAGTTGAAGACTAGGTCAGATAAGATGTGAACCTGGAAGGGCAAACAGATGGGATCTGGGATGGTTTGAACACATACAGACCCTTTCCTGTGCTGTGCATTTTCTGCCAAATTCATCAAACTTCCCCTGAGAAACAACATAAAATAAAGAAAATAGTTCAATACAAAATTAGTAAGAAAAGAGTAGGTAGGGCAAGAACAAGGTAATCATAAGAGAGTAATTAGGAGAAAGTTGTAGGAATAGATTTTTAGAACATAGGCTATGTGTCTTAGACTATATTTAAGAGTCAATGGGTCCTTGTGAAGTCTCTGGACAATCTGAGGACTTGAATGCAAAGGAGTCTACTGGATGGAGGGTATCCAGGGCAGTTGTTGGTGACAGCTAGAGATGTGTAAAGTGCACAGAAGGGATAATTTACAGCTGTCTTGGCTCCTAGATAGAGACTTGGCTACAGAGCTGCCCTCTAAACAGATTTGACCTATTGATGGAGCTATGCTGACCCCTTCTGTAAGGCAACACACAGCAACAGGAACAAGTGCCCTCACCTGAGGATAAGAATTGGAGTATGAACAAAAACTAGTTAAAAAAAAATGTTGGAAAACCATTAGAAGAGGGCCAGGTTTTATAAGTAATTTAAAGCATACATGAATTCAATTGTATGTGACAGATGTAAAAGCAAAATTGAATGAAATACTGCTTAATAGTTTGAAAAGTAACTAGATGAGAAGACAGATAAAATAAAATTTGAGTTTCTTGATATAAAATAAGCACAATAAAGTTGATTTCTCCTGAAATTTAATACCCAGATTTGACACATGTTAGGCAATATATCACCAATAATTTTAAAAGGAAACAGAAGCTAAAAGAAGAAGCATGTGAACAAATAGACTCTTAGCATCTTTGAGATTTAGTCATTGATATTTTCTATCCATCAAGGATGGGCCTCTGGAAGTACATTGAAGAGACAGAGGAAGGAAAATGAAGGAAAATCTACCTTGAGCTTGACTAAAGTAAGAATGCACAAAATCAAATTGTGTTGTGTCCATCTAGACTAGTGGATCTCAACCTTCCTAACACTGAGACCCTTTAATACAGTTCCTCTTGTGGTGACCCCCCCCCAACCATACAATTATTTCAGTTACTTCAAAAATGTAATTATTCTACTGTTAGGAATTGTATTGTAAATATCTGATATGCAGGACATATGATTTGTGACCTCCAAAGGGGTCATAACCCACAGGTTGAGAACTGCTGATCTAGAGCAACATTCCAGGACATTTCATTATGTAAACATCATAGCTCTTAACCAGACAATGAAAACGCCAGTGATTACTCTGTCAAATTGCTTTGAATCTCTTTAAATTAATATAATTCAGACATGTTTTTATGGAACAGAAAAATGCTAAAAGTATTGATTACAAGATTTTAGAAATCATCCCACTTTTTTCTGACATTTAATAAATACACATTTTATCAGCAGGCATACCTCTGCATCCAAGACCAGTGTTTGGCATCTGACCAAAAATAAATCATATAAATTACAGCAAAAGCCATGCTGAGTTAGTTAACTAAAATTTCACAGAAGATTTTCCTTAAGCTTTGAAATTAGCCAGTCTATAACTTTGCAGAAAGTGACTCATTTGTATAAATGAAGACTCATAACAATATACATTGCAGAAGGTTTTATTAAAACAGAAATCTGTATAAGAGCCTCTACTAAAATATACAATAAATATAACATGATTTTACAGTGGCAAAACATTTCAAAATTACTATGTGCATAACTTAGGGGAACCTCCTCATAGTTTTCTTGGTGAGGTCAAAGCACTGGGTTATTTCTGTGACTGATAATCAGAATATCAATAAAGAAGAACTTAACTGATTGTGTCTTTTGAAAGTAATGGTAAAAGTGAATGTGATTCAAATGAAATAGAGGGGTAGACAATGCCTTTTTTGTAACCACAATTAGGGTGATAATGAAGAAATGTAAAGTTAAATCAGCGCAATTTAGCAAACACTTATTACCTTTATATATCAGGCTGTGCAGGTGTTCTGAGTTTGGGAAGATATAAAATTGAACAAAATACATTTCTTTCTCTCAAAATCTTTGAAGCCTTGAGATGAAGCCAGGGATCTAAATTCTATAACAAAGTGCAAATCACAGTGTTAGATGCTTTCAACCCTCATAAAAAAGGTGTTATTGGCTAGGGGATCAGAGAGGGTCTTCAAAGGAGGCAGCCCCTAGAGAAACCCTTCCCTGGGAAGATGTGGAGAAAAAGTAAAGGGAAGGGAAAGAAATGGTCATATCCAGGATGGGGACCGTTATTTCAGTACACTTTCGAGCATCAAGGGCTGGATTTGGAGTTCTAGCATCCATTAGACCCATGGATTGCTCTAACTCCAGCAATGGGTGGGAAAATCACTTGTTGGTCAGACAGTCTGTCTAGATTGACATGTTCTAGGCTGAGGAAGAAACTTTGAAAACAAAGTAGAGAGTGATGTGAGAGGATAGCCGCCCTCTCCCCACACACACACACACACACACACACACACACACACACACACACACACACACACACGCTGGGGAATTAAATGGGATGAACCCATAGAAACAGGTTTGGCCAGTCTATTTTGGCTGATTATTAATATCTGTCAAATCTGAGGCTGATGTCCACTGTGGCATCAAGGGGACAGGACAGGCTTCTGAGCTGTCTTTCAGGCCAACCAGTAAAGCAATGTGAGGTGACAGCAGCCAGCAGCAACTATCTCAAGAGACCAGGTCCAGACCTTGTTGCAAAATTCTAGATAAGAGATGAGAGCAAAGGGAACAGCAACCCAGGAAATGGAAATGTGGCCAGGGCAGATGGTAAAACTCAGGAAAGAGATAGAGAGCGGTAGAAATTAAAAGGTGGGTGGAAGTTGTGGAGCCTGAGGTTATTGTCTTGATTTTTTAATCTAGAAGTAATTTCGGCTATACACAAAAAAAAGTATAATTTAGTATAAGGAATTTACATAGCTCTTCATCCAGATTTCCCAAATATGACATTTTATCATATTTGCTTCATTATTCTTTTTCTTTCTCTCTCTACCACAAACATAATTCTATTTTATGGAAAATGGTTTTCTTCTCCAAATTTAAAGGATGACTAGGATTATGAGATATTAAGTATTCTGGAGCATACTTTTAAAAGTGATCAAATGATCATCACCTTTTGGGGTCATATGATGCAGAAAATCTGGGCAAGGGTGTGAAGATGCTGTGCAGACCTGTTCCTCACCTGTGGATATCTGTTAATGACCATTGAGTTTCCTATTTCTAGGAACTATGGAACCATGGTCTTCATAGTAAGAGCAGCAAGAGTGATGTGTTCTATTCCTCCCAGGCTAAGTCAGCCAGATGCATTCTCAGGGTAAGAGGTGCTACAGTTGATGTGTTAACACATGTGGTTGATTTGCTACTACAGCAAATCCATCAGTACATTAACCCAGATATCTGTCCTTTTTCTAGTTTTAAATCTTCGATCCACTCATAATATTCTATATACTTAGTGAAGACTTAATATGAGTTTAATATCTCAAACAGCTTCAGAGGTCTGTTAGTTTCATAACACTTGCATGCTAATAGAGAAAGAAAGTAAAAACAATAGAAGTCATGAAGAATAACTGAGCTCAGTAAAAGGGGAGTCTGAAAGATTAGCAGGCATGGCAGCACCTACTTGTTATCTCAACATGTGGGAGAATAGAATGACAAGACCATAAGGTCAAACAAAGCCAGACTGAGATGTATCATGAAGTCACACTTCAAAAGATAAATAAAAATAAATATTTATCTCAGTGGGTAAAGAGCTTGGCATGCTAGCATAAGGACCTAAGTTTAGATAAAGCAGGACACTCAATGTTCTCTTCTGGTCTCTACATGTACAGGCTTATGTGTTCCCAGACAAACACATGCACATGTAATATTTCCCCTTCCCCTCCCCTCTCTCTTTTACACACACACACACAAACACACATACCCTCACACACACATACACACAGACTTTATGAAAAGAAATAAAAGATCATGAAGACGTAGCTCAGTGGTAAACAATGCATAATACTGTTCTTGCCAAGGACCTGAGTCTGATTTCCAGTACTGATATTGGGCTGCTCACATCTGCCTATCACTCCAGCTCCAGGGTACCTGGTGTCTTTTTCTGGCCTCCCTGGCACCTGCCTTCACATGTACATAGCCACACACAAACACACAGGCATATAGACAATTTTTAAAAAGACATAAAAACATACAATTACAAATGTATACATATATATGTATGTATGTGTTTGTTTTCCAAATTTATGTAGTCCCTAAATAGAGTGGAAAATTCAACAAAAATGAGACCTAACAAAGTGTATAAAAGAAATGTTAAAAGGCTAGAACCAGTGTGACTAGTGACTGGTGACACTGGAATAACCTCCCTCAGGCCCCAGGAGACAGCTGCTGGGCACCAGGATGAGAATCAACAAAATTAGGACACAGCCCTTGAAGCCTAATTCTCTAGTGCTGTATTTGCCTTGAGTCTTTCTTATGTTTCTACATGATGTAATTAAATAATGCTGCTATTTCTATTTTTACGACAGTATATTGCTCTGACATTCAAAATGAAAACCTTAATCTATAATCACAAACCAAGGCTCTTAAGCAAAGGATATCATCTTTATTCACAAAAGCATCCCCCTGAGTATCTGTCCTATACGGGTTATATTAAGATAGGGAGGGGAAGAGGGAGCAGGGGATGAGGGAGGAATTATGAATAAAATTGCTTTTGCCAACAACAACTTGTCTGTACAAGAGGCAAAGAAAATGGATATGCCTTAAGAATTCCTCCGGGTGAAGGTACTAGTCATTTTTACATTTTAACCTCTAATTTGAGATCCATTTTATAAAAGGAACAAAGTCTTGCAATTTTAGAATAGCAGTGGGCTCATCTAGTATCCAGCATCTACAGAGACAACAACAATGAATATTACTAAGATGAAGACATCAAAGCATTAATTGTTCTACAATCTTCTGACAGGACCATTCATATATCTCCTATGCCAAAAAGAATTGATGCTTATGTGGAAGAAGTCACAAGAATAACTGCTTAGAGGAATAAAATGTACCTTCACTAAACTATTTTAGCAATTCCAGCCAAAATGGGCAGGATATCCCTTCTGAAACTCTAGGAGCTGACATCACAGCGCAGGTAGACAGCTTTGGGGATTTATCAATACACCTCATGGAGAGAGTGACTAGCTGGTTATGATTAACTGGGCAATCCCCTTTCCTGCCTGGGCAGTTCTGACTTCATAGCTCTATCTGCTTCTCTCATATTTTATCATTTCTTATCTTGTAACTTTTGTTACAAAATCCCACTATTCAAGTCTTTGTTCACTTTTAATAATTAGTAACACCACCACAAAAAGATTGCTGCCTGAACCTTTTGAGAAAGTGAAAAACTCACATAATTTATTCCAACAAATGAGCTGCTGATGCTGTTGCTACGTGGCAACGGTAGATTCATTAGATGCCACTGCCTATGGCATGCACCTTCAGATCTCCTTTTAATTCTCCTAGCTTCAGAATGTTTCATAGGATAAATGTGCCATAACTTATTTATTTTAACCAAATACTGACTTTCACCTCTGTTTTCTAAGGCAAAATGAAGCCTGTGACATGTAGACTAATAGTTCTTAATGAGGATTATGTTCTTTGTGATTATTTTTTAACAGTCTAAAAGACACATTTTCAATCTTAGTAATTGTTTAATTAATGACTACAATGCAATCTGATGATGGAAAACACAAATAACAAATTCTTAACACTCATTACTGTTGTTCTGAGCCAAATGGGCTGAATTTTCATTCTGCAAGGCATTTTAATGAAGCAATTTCTATTGAGCTTTGACAGTTCTAAGAAAGCTTATGAAATAAAGCAAGTGAGAAACTTGGTTATTTCAAAGCTTATGCCCATCGATGTCTTATCTCCTCACCTTTAGGTCTTGGCCCCCAACCCATAATGGGAAGTTAAAACATCCTATCTCCTTGAGAGCGTCTGGACTGTCCCCATCTGCCAACTCCACAATCCATCTTCACACCCAACACCATCCATCATGAATATAATGCTCTCTACAATAGAACAGTGACCCAGGCTGATATTTTTCCAAATCTACCTTTTCTGTCACTTATTGCTCAATGACCATCCTCTCTTGTATTTTGAATATCTAGTCCATTAAATTTGCTGTGTTAGTGACTTACATATTTTCTAGGAGACAATACTGTGACTTTAGAGAATAATTTTAGTTTAGAAAAGATCATTTAACTGTGATTAGAGATATTTAATGCTAAGAATACACTTTTAAACCACAAACTCATCCACGTTTCCATTTTGTCATTGTCCCATTGAATGCTATAGACTGTGCTAGCATATTCCAAAGAAAACATACATAAAAATAAATAAGGTTCCCCTTCCCCTTGCTGATTGTACTATACTGTTGATCTGTTAATATTGAACTCAGAGCCATTAGTGATACAACTCATATCAGGATGAAACTTACTTCACACATACGAGACACACCAGCATTTTTCACTTTCAAAAACTCCATACAGAATTTCAGCAGCATGCTTAGAATCATCTTAGATAGCCAACACATTCAAGAAAACATAATAATAATAATAATAATAATAATAATAATAATAATAATTGAAATAGAAAACTAAATGGTCCCTCAAAAAATATTAAAGTGTGACACTAGATGGACCTTGAAAAGGACTCTTAAATTATGAGAGTTAAAATAGTAAGGTAAAAAATGTCACCTCATTTAAACTCTGGGAATACACACACACACACACACACATACACACCAACTTGAGTTGAGTTATTCCCTGCATTAGACATGACTACAAATGACCACAACATCCTATAAGCATTGGTTTTTGGAAGTATGAATAATTTTTAGCTGATAGAAAAATGTATCAATATGGAATCTACAAACAATGAGGTTTGACTGACTCACCCTCATTTTGTGAATGAAGAAACAGAGGTAAAAATGGCAAATAATTCATTCAAGTTAGCATGGCTACAGGGAAAGGCAGAAGGAAACCCACAAGTCTTTTGAAATCTAAATCCTCTATAGAATTTATTACGCCACATATCCCATCATCATTGGTATTTTTCTAAAGCGTGACATTTTCTGCCATTTCCTTGTCTGCACTTGCTACATCATGGAACATTATCTCCTTACTAAGATAGGTGGACTAGATTATTCCTTCTCTGCTCAACGGGATAAGAGATGGTCTGTGTTTTAGTCAACCTGGGAGTGGATTTCTAGGGGCTAATGCAGACTGAGAGCTTTTGATTCACAGACTTAGTTATTAAATCATCAGCTGATCATTCTGGTGTTAGAGTTCTGATACCCATAGCACAGTCTGTGTAGTCGAATTGCTTTCCTGTAGTTCTGATACCCTTAGCACAATCTGCATAGTAAAATTGCTAGTCTGATTTCAAGGATCATCCTGAGGAGTTCATGAGATAGCAAGTGAATGATGAATCCTTCAGAACAAAGTTTGAAAATGAAGGGCCTTCCTCTTTCCAGTGTAGTTTCCGAGGACATCTGGACTTTTTCACCACTATTTTCTACACACAGACTCTTAAAAGTCCAAGTAAAAAGCAAAACAAACAGCTGCCACTTCCACAGTAATGATAATTACAGGCATATTCTCTTACAAGATTTTACAGCTCTGCTTCAATTGCACTCTCTTTTCTGTCAAGGGCCATATCTGCATGAAATACATTTATAGTAGTTCAAGAGTAGAGGTTCCAATATCCCACAGTTGAACACAGCTGAAAACCACCCAAGCCAGCTCAGAATTAAAGTTAAGTCTGCCATGAACAGTTGCTTCTAAACTTCAACCTCTTTAAAAAGCATTTGTGTTTTGATTTTGAATTCTGGTTCAGAAATCACTCCATCTGGTCTGGCCAATCAGAATGCACAAGAAGCACTGAATTTAGTTTATTTTATTTATATATATATATAATACCAGAGGATGTGTTAATGTAAAAATGAAACAAGGTTTGAAATAATGCACTGAAGAAGATGGGAAGAGTTTTTGAACACATCTCTAAACCAGAAGTTTTTGGGTGACACGGGAAACTTAAACACTTTCCAAAGAAAAATCATACTTCTTTATGAAGATGATGCTGGAGAAATTTGTGGCTCATGGAAAGTCAGGTTAAAAATAAGGGAAATGATGGTATTTTAGAATAGAAACCAACTAGACAAAGAAAGACAATGATGTCATTTACTTTCTCCGTATCTTCTCAATAATGGCAAAATTATGACTGAACCTTCCTTAATTGACAGTGTGACCTGGAAAAATTATAAACTTCTCAAAGATCCTTAGGTTTCACTTAAAAAAATGATGGGAGTAAATAAGCATCACAGATTTATTATAAAAATTTTAAAATGCTATGCTATAAGAGAAGTCTCAATGCATCTTCATATATTTCTCCCAACATAAAGAATTGTTGATTAGTAATGCATATTTGAAAAAAGTGTCCTCCTTGGTGTATTTCAATAATTTATTTAATGTTACATGCCCATCTTCTGTGTGCTACATGGGGAATTAAGTCCTGTACATTGGAAGCATTGGCTAAAAGGACCCTGTCAATAGGACAAAACGCCAGCCTACAGAATGGGAAAAGATTATCACCAACCCTACAAGTGATAGAGGACTGATCTCTAAGATATATAAAGAGCTCAAGAATTTAGATCCCAAAACCCTGAATAACCCTATCAAAAAATGGGGTTCAGATCTAAAAAGGGAATTCTCAGCAGAGGAACTACGAATGGCTGAAAGGCACCTGAAAAAGTGCTCTTCATCTTTAGCCATCAGAGAAATGCAGATCAAAACAACTTTAAGATACCACCTAACACCTGTTAGATTGGCTAAGATAAAAGGTACAGATGACAGCTTATGCTGGAGAGGATGCGGAGCAAGGGGAACACTCCTCCATTGTTGGTGGGAGTGTAAGCTTGTTCAGCCACTTTGGAATACAATATGGAGGTTTCTCAGAAAATTGAGAATCAATCTCCCCAAGGACCCAGCAATACCACTTC
>PVIH01019699.1:0-34602 GCA_004025045.1 Sigmodon hispidus
TTTTTTTTTTTTTTTTTTTTTTTTTTTTTTTTTTTTTTTTTTTTTTTTTTTTTTTTTTTTGCTTCTTACTCCTTGGCTTGCTGTGTACCTGGGTGATTGGCCCCTTGAGTTGTATCTTCTCATCTTCTCTCCTCCTTTTCTCACTCCTCCTTAATGGTTTCTTCCTAGATTTCTCCTCCTATTTATTCTCTCTGTTTGCCAATCCCACCTATCCTCTCTCCTGCTTGCTATTGGTCAATCAGTTCTTCATTAGATCATCAGGTCTTTTAGACAGACATAATTACATAGTTCCACAGAATTAAACAAATGCAATATAAAAGAATGCAATATATCTTTACATCATTAAAACAAATGCAACATAAATAAATGTAACATATGTTAAAATAACACTAGGTTCAAATTATAGTCCTAATAGATCTTCAAAATTGTATTCAACTTTCTTGTTCCCAGCAAAATCCAGTATTCTGAAATCATGTGACTAAATGGGAATTAATTACCTATGAATCTTTGTAAATATCCTGTCCATATATAAGGTAGAAGGAATGATATTGGGTATTGTCATTTCCTTATGTAATCAGTATCATTTTCATCTACTGGAGGCTTTTAATCAACAAAATTTGGCTAGCTAGTTTAATGATATTAAATACAAAGCATTTACACATTTCTTTTACACAATTATTATAAGTGCCCCATCTAGTCCAGAATCATTCTTTTTATTTCATATTCTCATTTTAGTGCTTTAAATTCTTGTCTAGGAGTTTTTTATAAGAAAAACTGTTTTCTGATAAGTATAAATAAAATCAGTGGGTAGAAATGCATGCACAGTCCTGTGGCTTTTCATATCAGTACAAACAAGATTTAAATTTTTGTTTGTTTATTTTCATAATAAAGGTGACAAGCATAGTCAACCATGTACTTCTGGAAAGTATGTGCCATGACTTTCCAGTTCAAATGTACCCATATTATTGCATAATATAAATGTATTGAAAATGCTATGAGTGAGACTAGGAGGTAGCCTGGGAAGAGTACATTCTTTAAAACAAGATAACCTGAGTTCGAGTCTCCATCATCCACATACAGTCTCAGCATGTGACCTCAGTGTCGATAAGGATGTCAATGCATGTCCAGATTCTGGGAGCAAAATTGCCAGCCTAGACAGAACCCAAAGCTTCTGCTTCAATGAGAGACATTGTCATTAAAAATAAAATTGAAAGTGGAAGAAGATGCTCAATGTCCTGAGTTAATTTCTGTCTTCATGTGCACAGGTGTACACACCTACACACACAAGAACATGCCACAAAAACCACACACACATGTATGCATGTGCTTGCACACACACTCACAAAATCAATCAGTAAACAAAATTAATGCTACCATCAGCACAAACAGAAAGTACAAGAAAGCCGCTTCCTGAAACTCAGGTAAGTACGGGGTTGTAAGAAAAACTATACCCCTGGCTTACTTGCTTCCATTTATGTCTAAGTTTTCTTCCGTGTTCTTTTCATGACTTTTATAATTTTTATGAACAACCATTGTGTCAATGGGTAGAAATGGGGAGATTGCCAGAGATAAAAAGATTTTTACCCAAGAGTAGGGTTCATTGTCAATCTACTCCATTTGAGTTGGCTCCCTAGACATCAGAGAAGAAGGACTAAAGCCACAACTGATAGCTAAATATCCCAAGTGACCCCCTCTTGCCTGATGAACACCACAGAGGCCAACCTCACTCTGCATGTTCCTCTTCAGCTGGCAGACATTCACCCTGAGCAGAGCCCTTGTTACTTGTATTGCACTTAGTACAAACTCTGGTGAATTGGTTCATTGAGGGTGTGCTAACTAGGGAGTAACACACATTGTTCCATCAGCAATCTGCTGTCGTTTCTCAGAAATTATTTTTTGACCTTTGTTTTAGTTTTATTTAGCTAGAGGTTCATTCTGAAACTAAATAGGCCTGTAACTCACTTTGTACCCAGACTGATCTCAGTCTTACATTAATTTCTCCTGCTTAAGTCTTCTAAGTACTAGCATTAAAGGCAGGAGTCACTATACCAGGAAAATTATTAATAGTTTTTAATCAAAGATTTCTTAGTTATCATTTGTACTATGTATAGATTATATGGCTAGGCTTGATGTCTTATTTTCTGTGATTATTTCCCCCATAGACTTATCTCTTATTAGGATCATTGTCTCACTCCAGTGCTCAACACTTCCCTTATGGATAGCAGTAATCTCTCCTTCTGTCTTTCTTTCCCTTCACCTTTAAACTTTGGAAGAATGGAAAACAGATGTCTTACCACTTGATCTATAAACTATGTTCAAAATTTTAGTACAAGGTATCCTCGAAGACACAGTTAAAGAAATGAATAAGATGGACCTCCAGCTGCTGCTGAGGGAATTTGCATGGCCACCTGCCTCCTACTGAGCAAACAGAGAAGGACTGAGGACTCTGAAAGACAGACTCAGACTCTGCCCAAAGGTGAGGTGGGTTCAGCAGGACCCAGAGCCTGAATCCCTGCCAGGGAAAATTGTGTTCTGGTTAGATTTCGGTTCCAGGACCTGGTGCTGTCTGTGGAGTGTGTCCCCACACACTCTGTAGCAGACAGAGATAAACTTTGGCTATCAGGGTTCCCCCAGCTGCTGCTGAGGGAATTTGCATGGTTACCCGCCTCCAACTGAGAAAACAGAGAAGGACTGAGGACTCTGAAAGACAGACTCAGACTCTGCCCAAAGGTGAGGTGGGTTCAGCAGGCCCAGTGCCTGAATCTGTGCCAGGGAAAATTGTGCTCCAGTCGGGTTATGGTTCCGGGACCAGGTGCTGTCTGTAGAGCATGTCACCACACACTCTGTAGCAGACAGAGATAAACTTTGGCTGTCAGGGTCCCCCCAGCTGCTGCTGAGGGAACTTGCATGGCCACCCCGCCTCCAACTGCTCAAACAGAAGATTGAAGACTTGAAATTCAGTCCCCTGCCCAGAGCAGAGGTAGAGATTGAGCAGACCTTTTCCTCAGAGGTCACAGGAGACACACAAGCCAGAGTGCCACAACTGATCAGGAGCCACCTAATTGTGAACCACTGAAGCCATGGGCAGACACCAGGGCAAAAATTTACATAATAATATAAAGAACAACAAGGTAACTCAAGAAGAAAGTGGCCATCTTACAACTATAAGATCTGAATTGAGCAATGAAGAGGAAACAGAAGGAAGCAACACCCAAAATTCCTTTATGATGATCATTGAAGCTCTCAAAGAAGATATGAAAAATTGCCTTAAAGAAATAGAAGAAAATACAAACAAAAAATTGGAAGAGATGAACAAATCTATGAAAGAAAACCAAGAAAAAGTAAACCAAAAATTAAAGAAACATACCAGGAACTAAAGACTGGAAAAGAAGCAATAAAAAAGCACAAAATGAGGCAAAGATGGAAATAGAAAACCTGAAGAAACAAATAAGCTGGAACCACAGATACAAGCAAAACCAGCAGAGTTCAAGAGATGGAAGATAGAAACGCTGAAGTGGAAGACTCAGTAGTTCAAATAGATTTATCAGTCAAAGAAAATACTAAAACCAAAAAAGCGATAACTCAAAATGTTCAGGAAATCTGGGACACCATCAAAAGACCTAACTTAAGAATAATAGGAATAGAAGAAGGAGAAGAATACCAGTTCAAAGGAATGGATAATGTTTTCAATAAAATCATAGAAGAAAACTTCCTTAACCTGAAAAAGGATATGCCTATAAAGATACAAGAAGCTTACAGAACACCAAATAGATATGACCCCCTCCCAAAAAGTCAGTGCGCCACATTTTAATCAAACCACAAAACATACAGAACAAAGAAAAAAATTTAAGAGCTGCAAAAGAAAAGGGTCAACTACGTATAAAGGCAGACCCATCAGAATAACACCTGACTATTCATTGGAAATGATGAAAGCTAGAAGGGCTTGATCAGAAGTTATACAGATGCTAAAACAGCATGGCTGCCAAACTAGAATACTATACCCTGCAAAATTATCAATCACCATAGATGGAGTAAACAAGATATTTCATGACAAAGGCAGACTGAAACAATATCTATCTACCAATCCAGCACTACAGAAAGTATTAGAGGGAAAACTCCAACCTAAGGACCCCAGATACACCCATGAAATCACAAACAATCAATAAGTCCACAGAAGAATACCCTAGAGAAAGGAAATACAAACAAGTTACCACCAGAAATGGCAGGAAATATCAATCAATGGTCACTAAGATCCCTTAATATCAATGGACTCAAGTTTCCTATAAAATGTGACACACTAACAAGGTGGATACAACAACAGAAGCCATCCTTCTGCTGCCTACAATAAACACACCTCAACCACAAAGACAGACACAGGCTTAAAGTAAAGGGTTGGGAAAAGATTTTCTAGTCAAATGTTCCTAAGAAACAAGCAGGGGTTGCAATCCTAACATCTAACAATGTAGACTTTAAGCTAAAAGCAATTAAAAGAGACCAAGATGGTCATTACTTATTTATCACAGGAAAAATTGGTCAAGAGGAGATTTCAATCCTGAATATTTATGTCCCTAATATAATGGCACCTACTTATGTAAAAGAAACACTGCTAAAGCTCAAATCCCACATCAATTCTTACACCCTAATAGTGGGAGACTTCAATACCCCACTTTCAACCCTGGATAGGTCAACCAGACAGAGACTCAACAGAGAAATAAGTAGTCTAAAAGAGGTTATGGTGCAAATGGATTTAATAGATATCTACAGAAGCTTCCACCCAAATGCAAAGGAATATACATATTTCTCATACCCTAAAGATGCATAGTCATACTCCAAAGGCATTAGCTCAACTATGTTCATAGCAGCATTATTTGTAATAGCAAGAACCTGGAAACAACCTAGATATCCCTCAACTGAAGAATGAATTAACAAACTATGGTACATCTACACAATGGAGTACTACTCAGCAGTAATAAAAATGATATCCTAAAATTTGCAGGCAAATGGATGGACTTGGAGAATATCCTCCTGAGCGAGGTATCACAAACTCAGAAAGATAAGCAGGGGATGTACTCAATCATTAGTTTTCTACAAACAAACAAACAAACAAGAAAAAAAAAGCAAAGCATGCCCAAGCTGCAAACCACAACCACTGAACAGCTTGGGATCAGAATCACCCTGGCCTGACTCCTTGGATCCCACTCCCCTTAGAGGAACATCTGACTCACTCTTGATTGACGGGGGAGAAAGCTGGATCTGCCAGGAGTGGAGAATGAATTAAGCAGTATTGGGTCAGTGGCACCATGGGACTGTCTGCTGTCTGCCCAGGGAGGGGATGGGGAGTTGTTGAGATGAAAGAATGACCTGATGTGGGGGAGGGGGAAGGGACCTTGAATAAGGATATACATGGATAGAAAGCATGACTTCTTTGTTCATAATAATAATAATAAAACAAATTAAAAAAATACATGAATAAAAGTCCCTTAACATCTACAAAGTAACTGAGACACACACACACACACACACATACACACACACACACACACACACTGTCTTTGGTCTTTTAGCTCTTTACATCTATTGTTAAACAGAACAACACTAGAAATGCAATATAAAACCCTTTATGCATTTAATTTGTTAAATTTTTCATTCAGAGTTCCAAATGAATCACAACTTAGATAATGCAAGGTCACTGAAAAATTCACAGAACATTTTCAAGTGCCTTTTTATACTGCATGGCCAGAAATAATGGAGCAGGTCCCTAATTCTGGCACTGAAGATGATGAAACAGGATGTGAACTATGGCTTTGAGACTTGAGCTTTGTGACAAGTTTAAGTCCAGCCCAGGCCACATAATGAGAATCCCCTTCTTAAAGCAAGTAAGCAAGCAAAAAAAAAAAAAATCACTAAATAGACTCACCAGGATATATTTACACACACACACACACACATACACACTGAATTCACACTCACAGTTACAGCCATCCTAATATGTGCTAGGTTTTCAGGGAGGTATATTTTTGATAGTCCAAGAAGCTGACAGTAGTTCTGGTAACAATGAGCAGACAATGATTAATTCCAGAAGCTTCCCTGTGTGTTGTCCTTGCTTCCAACTGAAAGCAGACCACAACCATATGCATATATCTGACCAGTTTATTGCCTTTCTCGAGCTAGCCTCCCAGACCCTCCCCAAGTCAACAGCTACCAAAAAGGTACTCTTAAACTTACAATCTTTCAATAATCTACACCTTTAACTTTAGTCTCTGCTCAATGGAATAACAATTGTTATTCTGAAGCAAGCAAGTTCTGAATAGTCTTTGCTTTTTTAAAATTTAATTTGGCTCAAACCTTACATCTAAATGCTTGGATGTAGCTGTTGCTCTCTGCCATCTCCATAAGACCAATCTCATTTATCTCTATCCTGATTATCAATAGCTTGGCTCCATCCTCAGCTCTAATTGTGCACCAAGGAAAAATATTTTCCCACTTAGTTACTGAGAAAGTTTATATCGTGGATTTACTTGCATAACCTATATATAATTGTGAGATAAAATTACGTATTTTGTATATTAGTGACTAGTCATGAGGTCATAATGCTGATAGGGATTTATACAAACATTACTTTTTTATATAAACAACACAAAAATTACTTGTGTACCACTGCTTGTTTAGGAATGCAAAGATGAGTAACACTTTCACAAATCTTCCTCATTCCAGAGAGAGAAGTCACAGTATCAAGTTATTTCAGACAGACACATTTCAGTACACAGCTGCCCCAGCATCATGAGGTGGAGGTATACTGAAGACTTATAAAGTCACTGAAATTGTATAAGCTTGCATAGGATGAATGGGGTGTAGAAAGTAACAAAGGAAGAGAAATGCAAGAAAATTTGGCATTCATAAAAACAAAACAAATAAGTGTCTGATCTTAGACTCTCCCTAGCAGACAGGACTAGAGTTTGGCTGTGAGGGGTTCCTCCAGCCACACCTAAAAGAGGGGACCTTGCAAAGTCCACTCCACCTCCAACTGTGTCAACAGAGAAGGACTGAGAACTATGAAATATGTGTAGGGTGCGGTTTGCCTTTGCACAACTTGCCAGAACATTCTATTGCCTCATATGCTAATTAGGCATCGAGTAGTGACCAATCCGATGTGCTTATGCTAATTAGGCATTGAGAAAGGACCTATCCGATGCGATCCTCAAATATGATAATGAGCCATTATTTTGGGCCAATCACCAGCCATATGCTAATGAGTATTACTTTGAAACAATCACCAGCCATATGTTAATGAGGCATTGTGTTGGGCACCAATCACGCACCAGGCTTCCCTAAATAAGCAGGCTGAATCTCAGGCTCGGGGTCTTCTTTCCACCATTTCACAACTGAGCTGTACTCCAATAAAGTGTGATCCGAGAAGAATCGTGCGTGTGGTGACTCGTCATTCTGCAGGCCAGAAGCGGCTCGCCACAAATATGGACCCTCTCCAGAGGTGAGCTGATTCCAGCATCTGATCACCCATCCAGAGAGTCACTCTCTGGAGCCAGGGTCAATCTCTGGAATCTGATCTCAGACTGTCCCTAGCAGACAGGACTAGGATTTGGCTGTGAAGAGTTCCTACAGCCACCCATAAAAGAGGGGACCATGCATAGCCGGGTGTCACCTACAGGACAAACTGCTTCATCAGAGAAGGACTGAGGCTTTGAAATTTAGACCCCTGTCCAGAGCAGAGTCAGAGATCCAGCAGACACCTTACTCAGAGGAGAGAGGAGACACACAAGCCCTCTTGCCATAAATTACTAGGAGCTGCCTAATTGTGAACCACTGAAGCCATGAACAGACGCCAGAGCAAAAATACATATTAATATAAAGAACAACAGGGCAACTCCAGAAGAAAGTGGTGGTTCTTCAACTACAATACCTGAAAAGAGCAATGAAGAGGAAACAGAATGAAACAAAACCAAAAACACCTTTATGAAAATTATTGAAGCCTTCAAAGAAGATATAAAAAATTCCCTTAAAGAAATAGAAGTAAATACAATAAAAAAATTGAAAGAGATGAACAAATCCTTGAGAGAAAACCAAGAAAATGTAAACCAAAAAAATGAAAGAAACATTCCAGGAACTAAAAATTGAAATAGAAGAAATAAAAAAGGAACAAAATGAGACAAAGGTGGAAATAGAAAATCTGAAGCAAAGAGCTAGAACTACAAATACAAGCATAACCAACAGAATCCAAGAGATGGAAGAAAGAATCTCTGGAGTGGAAGACTCAGCAACAGAAATAGATACATCAGTCAAAGAAAATATTAAAACCAAAAGGGTCATAACACAACCTGTTCAGAAAAATCTAGGACACCATGAAAAGACCTAACTTGAGAATAATAGGAATAGAAGAAGGAGAAGAATACCAGCTCAAAGGCACAGATAATGTTTTCAATAAAATTATAGACCAAACTTTTCTAACTTAAAGAAGGAAATGCCTATAAAGATACAAGAAGCTGACAGAACACCAAATCAATATGACCCCACCAAAAAATCTTCTCACCACATAATAATCAAGCCATAAAACATACAGAACAAAGAAAAAATTTTAAGAGCTGCAAAAGAAAAGGGCCAACTTACTAATAAAGTATAACATCTGACTATTCAATGGAAATGATGAAAGCAAGAAGGGCTTGGTCAGAAGTTATACAAACACTAAAAGAACATGGCTGCCAAACTAGAATACTATACTCAGCAAAATTATTAATCACCATAGATAGAGTAAACAAGATATTTCATGACAAAGTCAGAATGATACAATACCTATCTACCAATCTGGACCTCCAGAAAGCATTAGAGGGAAAACTCCAACCTAAGGCTTCAGATACACCCATGAAACCACAAACATTCAATAATCTCATGGAAGAAAAGCCCAGAGAAAGGAATTACATACAAGGTACCACTAAAAATAACAGGAAATATCAATCTGTGGTCATAAATATCCCTTAATGGATTCAACTCAAACATAAAAAGACACACACTAACTAGATGGATACAAAAACAGAAGCCATCCTTCTGCTGCAAACAAGAAACACACCTCAAACACAAAGACAGACACAGGCTCAGAGTAAAGCATTGGGAAAAGATTTTCCAATCAAATGGCCCTAAGAAACAAGCTGGGGTTTCCATTCTAATGCCTAACAAAGTAGACTTTAAGCTAAAAGCAAATAAAAGGGACCAAGTTGAATATTACTTATTCATCACAGGAAAAGTTGGTCAAGAGGAATTTTCAATCCTGAATATTTATGCCCCTAACCCTATGTAAAAGAAACACTGCTAAAGCACAATTCCCACATCAATTCTCACACCCTAATAGTGAGAGACTTCAATACCCCACATTCACCACTGGATAAGTCAATCGGACAGAGACTCAACAAAGAAATAAGGAGTCTAACAGAGGTTATGATGCAAATGGATTTAATAGATATTAACAGAAGCTCCCACCCAAATGCAAAGAAATACCCATATTTCTCAGCACCTCATGGAACTTTCTCAAAATTGACCAAATAATTGGTCATAAAGCAAATATCAACAGATAAAAAAAAATGGAAATAATCCCTTGTATCATATCGACCACAAGGGCCTAAAGTTAGAGTTCAACAACATCAAAAATCACAGAAAGCCAACCAACTCATAGAAACTAAACATTACTCAGCTGAACCATCTCTGGGTCAAGGAAGAAATTAAGAAAGAAATCAAAGTCTTCCTAGAATTTAATGAAAATGAATCCACAATTTACTCAAACTTGTGGGACACAATGAAAGCAGTCTTAAGAGGAAAATTCATAGTGCTAGATGCCCACATGAAAAACCTAGAAAAATCTCACACTAGAGACCTAACAGCTCCGCTGAAAGCCTTAGAACAATTAGCAGCAAACTCTCCTAGAAGGAGTAGATGGCAGGAAATAATCAAACTTAGAGCTGAAATCAATACAATTGAAACAAAAAGAACAATACATAGAATCAATGAACCAAAGAGTTGGTTCTTTGAGAAAGTCAACAAGATAGATAAGCCCCTATTCAAACTAATTGAAAAACAGAGAGAGAGTGTTCAAATCAACAAAATCAGAAATGAAAAGTGGGACATAACAACAGATTCCCAGGAAATACAGAGAATTATCAAATCATACTTTGAAAATCTGTACTCCACAAAAATGAAAAACCTCAAAGAAATGGACAGCTTCCTGGACAGGTACCATCTACCAAAATTAAATGAAGATCAGATTAAGGAAATTGAAGGTGTTATTAAAAACCTCCCCAAAAATGAAAGCCCTGGTCCAGATGGTTTCAGTGCAGAATTCTACCAGTCATTCAAATAGTTACTACCATTACGCCTCAAACTTTTTCACACAATAAAAATTGAAGGAATATAGCCAAATTCCTTTTTTGAAGTTACAATTACCCTAATACCCTAGACACTCACAGACACAATATAGAAGGAGAATTACAGACCAATTTCCATCATGAATATTGATGCTAAAGGCTTAACAAAATTTTGGCAAACTATATACAACAATATATATAAAAAATATTATCCAACATGACCAAGTAGCCTTCCTCTCATGAATGTAGGGATGGTTCAACATATGAAAAACTGTAAATGTCCTTCATCAAATAAGCAAACTAAAGGAAAAAAAAAACATGATCTTATCCTTAGATGCTGAAAAAGCCTTTGACAAAATCCAACACTCCTTAATGATAAAAACCCTAGAGAAATCAGAAATACAGGAAAAATATCTCAATATAATAAAGGCAATTTACAGGAAGTTGACAGCCAACATCAAACTTAATGGAGAAAAACTCAAAGCAATCTCTCTAAAATCAGGAACTAAACAAGGATGTCCTCTCTCTTCTTGTCTTTTCAATATAGTTCTTGAAGTTTTAGCTAAAGCAATAAGAGAATGAAAGGAGATTAAGGGGATGCATATTGGAAAAAAAAGAAGTGAAACTATCTCTATTTGCAGATGATATTATTGTATACATAAGTGACCCACAAAATTCTACCAGGGAACTTCTACAGCTGATAAACACCTTCAGCAATGTAGTAGGATACAAGATTAACTCACAGAAATCAGTAGTCCTTCTATACACTAAAGATAAAAGGGCTGAAAAAGAAATAAGGGAAACATCACCCTTTATAATAGCAGCAAATAGGATTTAATACCTTGGAGTAACTATAATCAAAGAAGTAACAGATCTATTTGACAAAAACTTTAAATCACTGAAGAAAGAAATTGAAATGGATATCAGAAAATGGAAAGCTTTCCCATGTTCCTGGATAGGTAAGTTCAACATGGTAAAAATGGCAACTCTACAAAAATCAATCTACATATTCAGTGCACTGTCCATCAAAATCCCAACACAATATTTTGCTGACCTGGAAAGAACAATACTCAACTTCTATTGGAATAACAGAAAAGCCAGGATGGCCAAAACAATTTCACTCAATAAAAGAACCTGAGGAGGCATCAACATCCCTGACTTCAAGTTATACTATAGAGCTACAGTAATAGAAACAGCCTGGTACTGGCATAAAAACAGACTTGTGGATTAATGGAATAGAATTGAGAATCCAGGCCTTAACCCAAAAATCTATGAGCATCTGATCTTTGACAAAGAGGCCCAAAATATTCAATGAAAAAAAGATAGTGTATTTAACAAATGGTGTTGGTATAGCTGGTTAGTAGTGTGTAGAAAAATGCAAATAGATCTGAGTCTGTCACCCTGCACAAAACTCAAATCCAAGTGTATCAAATACCTCAACATAAACCCAGCCACTCTGTACTTGAAAGAAAAGAAAGTAAGAAATATCATTCTACAAATTGGTATAGGTGACCACTTCCTAAATATAACACCAGTGGCAGGGACACTAAGATCAGCAATCAATAAATGGGACCAACTAAAACTGGGAAGCTTCTGTAAATCCAAGGACACTGTCAATAGGACAAAATGACATCCTACAGACTGGGAAAAGATTTTCACCAACCCTACAAGTGATAGAGGACTGATCTCTAAAACATATAAAGAACTCAAGAATCTAGTGCCCTAAACCTTGAATAACCCAATGAAAAAAATGGGCTTCAAAACAAAAGAGGGAATTCTCAGCAGAAGAATTATGAATGTTTGTAAGGCACTAGAAAAAAGTTGTCAACTTCAGGATGAAGGCTAAGGAAGTTGCAAGATAGCTGGGTGAGAATTGACTGTGGTACTTCCTCTCTCTGATATTTCAGCCTTCTCTGATACTTGACTCTGAGTCTCAAATGTGCTACTACAGAATCTATGAAAAAAATAACACAAATCAAAACTATCTCTAGCTACTCTCAGGTGGAGTACAGGAAGCTGAAGAGTCATTTAGACAATAAGACAAGCAATGTTGGCCAAAATACAGTGGTTCAGCCACTCTCACAAGCCTCATAATCAGTTGTGAGTTTGGTGAGATCATGATTTCACTGTCAGGTTAGTAGGAGAGCAGAATTCCATTTGCTACTCTATGAGTCAGAGGGCAGTAGCCATATGCAATCTTAAGAGGGAGCTTGCAGTTTTTAAGTTGACTATATTAGTTATATGTGGGTATGTGACAATCTGGGGGGACATTGGGAAGAGTTGGAGGGGCCGTGCCTGGGAGAAGCTTTGGGGAGGGAAGGAAGGGGAAGTGATGCAATTGTTTTTTATTTAAAATGTCTTTAAGGGTTGCAAATTTTTTCAAGTTAGTTTGCTTGAAAACCTGAGAATAGGAAACAGTTACAAGTCCAGAAGACTGAATTTAAGCTGCCATTATTCCAGGGTAAGGGAAACCCCCAGGGAGGAGCACTGAAGAGTGGGAAGGCCAGTTTTTGACAAACCCAAAATTACATCTATCAGTTATATTGGCTCAGGCAGTGGATGCAGAAAGGCAGTCCTACCCTCTGTGGCCAAGAGAAAATCTCAGCCACTGAAAATAACTATGGAATTTAATAGCTTGACTCTGAGATCAGTCACTAAATCAACCCACATTGTTAAGGACTCACTGCTGTAGAGTCCAAAAACTCTTGAATCTCCTCCCAGTACCTAGCATCTACAACTATGGTCTTCTAATTGTGGGATTAACATTAAGTGGTTTTTAAAAGCACAAAGAAAAGACCTTCATCTGTACTGTTTCCAGTGTTGTGGTTGCTTTTCCCTTTCAAAAAGATGTAGGAAACACCTCCTAAATAGAACATTAGACACACAGGCACAAGATCTGGTGAGTCTCAAGAAGATAGGAGAATATGTCTACCACCTAGACAGGAAAGTTTAGGGTGGCGAATACAGGCCCCCAAGTACAAACAGAAAGGCAGTATTTAAAAAGAAGGCAGCTTTGGTGGTCTTTAGGTATTTGTCTGGGCTGAGCTAGACAAATCATAGAAAAATCACCTTTCTAGTATATCATAGAAAGATCACAAGTTCTGTGGATATCCTACATGCATATAACTGGACATATTGAATTTTAAGGACCCCCAGACAAAAATTGCCTTCAAAGTTTATCTTTTTTTTTTGATCCATGTATTTCAGGAGTGTTTATTGTACATTTAATGATATCTTTATTTTATTATATTTGGTAAAAGCCCAGGTTTTACAGAGTTCTACTACACTGTACATATCCTGTCTAGTGAAGCTAGAGAGTGTGGGAACCCTATCCCTAGCACAATTTTCTCATCTTTGTGTGCATTCTTGTTTGATAAAGCCAGGTACATATAATTTGTCTGCCTTGGCAAACACATCTACTGAATTTCTGATACTCCAGCTGGTCCAAGTGCTCATTCCCATTACATTGTATTCACTCCATCTGGTAAGGACTGAAGACACTTCCTTCATCCAAAGTATCAACTTAGCACCCTGTGGGCACCCCAGTTGATGACTTGCTTTTGGTACTTCTGCTTGCTGCTCACACTCTCACTACATAATGTGTACCCTGGTTCATAAAAGTAAAGGATTGTGATCCCTCAAGCCTAGGTAGGGTTTCTATTGTTGCAATAAAGCCCCATATCCAAAAGCATCTTGGGAGGAAAGAGTTTATTTTGGTTATATTTTACACATTGGTATGCCCTCATGTAAGAATTTCCATGATTGCCACCAGGGAGGCTGGACATGCTGTAAAGAGTGAGGATTTTATTGTTACATACTTTACATATATTACATATGCTAATAAAATTCCATGAACCTGGATCGATAACCTAATTCTGGGGCAGCAGAAAGGCTAAGGACCCCAAGCCCTGATGTGTGTGGGATCTTTAAAACAAAACATATGTAAGCAAGATATGACATACCCTGGCATTCCAGGATTCGGCAAAGGGGTAAGGTACAGTGGCAATTAGTGTGAATCCAACTTTTGAATCTATTGGCTGCTGCAGAGTTTACTTACAGACCTGGGTCCTGCCCCCCAGGTATCAACATACAAATGAATCCAGGTCCTTACATTTTCTCCTCTGATTGATTCCTGAGAGTTCCAGTCATGTAATTCTCCTGCAGAATCCAAGTAGTCCATGTACTTCCCGAGGCCTCAGTCCCAGCAGGAAAAATCATCAGTAGGAGCCACACTACCACTTTGAGGGGGTTGTCTGGATCTTCCCATCCTTCATTCTGGAAATCTTCCCTGAGTGTATAGGAGTCTGCTGGCCTGGTGGGTTCCAAGGACTCCAGATGATGTCCCTTAAGGTAGACCCAGTCCCCTAGTTGAAACCTGTCAGGGGTAACACCAGATTCATAGAGGGCCCTGAGCTTGAGCCACATTTCCTTGTGTGTCCACCAGTCTCCTTGCACAGCATTGAAAAAATCTTGGTTATCTACTTCTGCCATCAAATCCACCTGGAAGTTAGGGATGGTGGGGCAAGGGATGCCAAGCATAAATTTGGGGTTTGCTTCATCTAATAAGGGGGATTCCTGGTCTCATATAAGGCAAAGGAATCCACTTAGTCTGTGCCAGCTTCCTAGGTCAATTTAATTAGGCCCCAGTTTAGAATACAGCTTATTCTTTCTACTTGTCCTGAACTGTGGGGTCTGTATACACAACATAACTTTTGATCACTCCCCAGAAAGGTGGCTAAATTCTGACCTACCTGGGACACAAAAAGCAGTCCATTGTCTGACCCTATCATGGTTGGGAATCCATACCTGTACAAGATTCTTCAAATAACTTCTTTGCCACCACCTGCCCTGTTTCATGTTTTGTAGTAAAGTCTTCTGTCCATCCTGAAAAAGTATCTAACAAAACTAGTGGAGACCTGTAACCATGCCAGGTTTTTATTTCAATAAAGTCCACTTCCCATTAGGTTCGAGATTTCTTCTGCCTGAGTTGATACCCAGAATTTTCAGGGTTAACAACAGCACTGGTGAGCTGACAAGCTTTGCAGTTGGTGACAATGTTTACAAGAAAGTCCTGTATTCTCTGTGTTCCCACGTGAGGGTATCAGCAGATCTTGGTAAGCAGTCTCTTTCCCAAATACCCAGGCAAGATGATTTTACTGCCTGCAGCTCTCCACCACCCCTCTGTGCACTGGGTCATGGGGAGGCCTTTGACCCAGGAAAGATCTTCCTTAGCATTTCCAGGTGCCCCATGGTCTACTAGCACACATGCAAAAACAACATCAGTGTGGAGTGCCACCTGTCAGGTGGTTTCACCTGCCAGTTCATTGTCCTTGAAGACAAGTTCATCCTCTCTCTGGTGCCCTGCATAATGAACAATGGTCAGCTTCTTGGACAACCATGGAGCTTTAGGGAGGGCCATCAGCTCCACCAATTGGGCAGATGTCCTAGGTGGCATCAGGTCTGTCCATACCACCTCTTCTGCAGTAGTAACTGCAGCTCCCACATACTTCAGACTTTCCTGCATGAAGCTGCTGCAATCTATATCCTTGGTAGCTTATGCAGTAGCCAATGGGATGTCCAGCCAGTCTGGCCTAATGCTGTGTGCTTTGGCCAGGATCCCAGAGCAGTTGTACAGTGATACTTCCAAATCCACATCAGGCAGTAGTGTAGCTGGATTCAGAGCTGGGGGTACCTGGAAGGTTATTCTGGCAGGATTAAGCAATATTATCCGGTACTGAGTCATTCTGGCATTGCACAGCCATTAATCAGGGGGATGCTTGAGAACTCCTTCAAGTACATGCGTGGGGGGTGGTTATGATGAGAGTCTGTTCTAAGGTCAACTTGTCAGGATCCTTAACTAGCTGTGCCACAGCCAAAATTATGTGAAGGCAAAATGGTCATCGAGCTTCCAGTGTTTGGTGTAGGATTCCTTTCGCTATCCTTCTCATCTATGCATAAGTAAAATGGCTTGGTCACATCTTGCAGACCCAGTACTGGGGATGAAAGTAGACTCTGCTTGAGTTTGTTGAAGGCCAGCTGGTGGTCCAAAATCCAGATGAAGTCCTACCCTTCTTTGGTGGCCTCATGTAAAATTTGGCCAATTCTGCAAATTTTAGGATCCACAGATGACAGAACCCCACTGAGCCCAGGAACTCTCTCATTTGCTTGGTAGTAGTAGGTGTGGGGATCTGGAGTACTGTCTTTTTACTTGTGTCTGAGAGCCACCACTGCCCTTCTTTCAGGATGTATCCCAGGTATATTACCTGTTGCTTGCAGATTTGGGCCAAAGTCTGCAATAGCTGCTCAGTCCTTGCCAGGCAAGTTTCTCAATCTGTAGCTGCATTCAGGTTGTTAACATACAGACTAATTTCTGGACTCTGTGTAGTAGCCACCAACACATTAAACATGTGCTGATTCCCAAGTTGTTTTCCTTTGATTTTCTTTTCCTTTACAAACTCCCTTTCATATTCTTCCTGAGCCACCTTCACTAATGCTGCATCCTTATCCATTCTCTACCCTGTTCTACAGACCCTACTCAGATTTGCAGGCCATCTTGTGGCTGCATTCGGGACTCCCAAAAGAGACAGGCCAAAGACTGCAGGGGTGCCCACCTTACTTCAGCCATATTACAATCTCACACTTGGCAGATTAAGGGAGAGACTACATCTGTGATAGCCTGATTGGCTGTAGATTCTTCTGGGGTGCTGCCCTGAACCAGCTTTTGAGTCTCAGTCTGCATCTGATTTCTCTCCTCTGCCATGAAGGGTATCTGTAAGAGCTGTGTACAACCATTACCATTCCACATGGGGATGGCTGCACAAGGACTGGAGGTGTAAGGAGGTAGAGGAGAGATCTCATCCTCTGTGCTGCCTTTTTGAAGAGAATTTGGCCTAAGGGCCAACGGGATCTTTGAGGATAAGTGTCTCTCTGTAGCTGCCAAAATCTTGACCTGTCAGGGCAGGAATAATTTAATACATGGAAGTGGATTCTCTACTAAATATCTCCAGACTACTAGGTAGGGTACTTGATCAGCACGTTCTATTTGAGGTCTGAAGACCACTTTCTTCACTGCCTCTATGAGAGCCAAATCAAAGATTCCTCCTGGAGGCCATCCCACACATAGCACTGGCCATTCTGACCTACAAAGCATGGCAAATTTAGACTTGTTAATTGTAACAGAAAACTTATTAACATGTGCATAACCTCTTAGTAATGGTTTAAGATTAATTCCAGTGGTAAAGAAGCTGCCTGCCTCCTGGCCCTCACAATCCATAACACAAATACAGAAAAACACAGACACCACAGAGGACAGAAAAAATCCAGAGGAGAAATTATCTGTCCTATGGCATTTCTTACAAATATGGGACCCTCTCTACCCATAAAGATTTGAGTATCACAGTCCTCACAGATACAAAGTGCCCTTTGCATTTTTCTAACTATATAGATCCTCAAGATCCTTGACCTCAACAGGCATGGGAAACTTCCTGCTGTTACAGACACAGGCTGTGAAGCCTAATGCATTCCCTCTGATTCCTTCCCTCGGTAACTTGCCTCTGCCACAGCTCCATGCTGCCTACTCCTCATTTACAAACACAGTCTGGAAAGCCCAATGTGTTCCCCCTGACACCTTCCCTGGGCAACTTGGCTCTGCCACAGCCCTGTGTTGCCACTGACCCAGATACCTACAGCAGAATTGTTCTGTTACTACAGACACAGGCTAGGAAGCTCCATGTGTTCCCCCTAATTCTAAGCAAGTTTGCTCTGCCACAGCCCTGGTTGCCCTTTCTGGTGCCCACTGGCCCGGTTGCTTTGCCCTGAGCTTTCTTCTACCTGATCTCGGGCTATTCACTGTCGCTGACACCGAGCCTCTCACCTCTGGCCTGGTGCACTCCTAGTGCTGCCAATGCAGCTCCACTGACCCAACACTCACCTTGGTGCTGGCACTCGACCACACGCTCAACCCGCAATGTGGCTCAGGTTTCCACTACTCATCCATTGGCGGTTCAGAGTCCCTGAAAGCAAAGAAATTATTCCAGAACAATGCACCATATGATATGCCCATGTGTAAGAATTTCCACAATTTCTACCAGAGAGGGTAGACACATTGTAAAAAGTGAGGATTTTATTGTTACATACAGGTTCCCACGAACCTGGATTGATAACCTAATTCTGCGGCAGTGGAAAGGCTAAGGACCCCAAGCCTCGATGGACAGGGGTCTTTAAAACAAAACATATGTAAGCAAGATGCGACACAGCTTGACATTCCAGGATTGGGCAAAGTGGTAAGATACAGCTGCAACTTTTGAATCCATTGGCTGCTGCAGAGCTCACTTAGAAACCTGGGCCCTGCCCCCAGGTATCAACATGGGGATGAATCCAGGTCCTTATACACATCACAGTTCATCATTGAAAGAAGTCAGAGCAGGAACTCAAGCAGACCAGGAACCTGAAAGCAGGAGTTGAAGCAGAAACCATGGAGGTGTGCTGCTATTGCCTGGATCCACTTCATAGCTGCTGCTGTTCTTGGTGGTTTTCCCATGCTACTGACATCTCCAAAAGGCTGTGATCTTCTAAAACAGGGCTATGCTTTCACCAATAGCCTTTCCTGGGCTCTCTTTATGGCAAAAGCCTTCATTTATTATCTACATGATGTCTTTAATCAAGCCTTCAGCTACAGAGGACATTGTGTCTTGACCAATGGCCTCTCACAGTGCCAAGCCTCAGCTGCTTTCCATGACCCCTTCATTATTTAAAACCAGTAACACCTCGGAGGCTCTTAGACATGACCACATTTGACCATCAACATGAGCTACAGCCTTGGCTGACTCTGAGACCCCAGGAAAATACTTCCTAAAAGACTTCCTAGATTCTTCAATGATGCAGACCTCTTCTGAATCACTGCTAACTTTTCATCTTCAGCTGGCCAGTAAAAGTTTCACTTTAAGGTTTCTGGTCTCTTGTAAATCACAGCCCCAACTGACCAGAATCTTGATTCTTAACTCAAAAAATGAAATGGCCATGATGAAGTCTTTAAGCGACTCTTAAACTTCCTTCTGGAACTTTACAAGCCCAAGCCTCCATAGCCTGCAATTTACCCAACACTCTTAACTTTCTAGCTCCTACAGGTCAGCTCACAAAACTTTAAACACTCAATGGTTTTGTCTAGCCCAAACTGACTAAATCCTTCTACAATCCTCCCCTAAGGAGGTCTGCCACAGCACTACCCTGCTCACTTTTTTACCAAATTCTATGTTAGGGTGGGATGAAACACTAAAGCAAGCCAGTAAACAGCACTTCTCTATGGCTTCAGCACTATCTACTGTCTCCAGCCAGAATCCTGCTCTGTGGGAGCTCTCATTCTGACTACTTTGATAAACAGAAATGTGGACATATAAGCAAAATAAACCTCTCATCCCCATGTTGCTCTGGTCATAGTGTATTATCACAGCAATATTAACTCTTCCTGAATTAATATAAAGAGAATAGAGACAAAAATTATTTAAATGAGAAGTCAATTCAAGATATGAAAATAGAATTCAATGAAAAGGTAGAAATAACAAAGAAAACCCAAATTAAAATGATACTATACATAAACATTTCAGTAAGTCAAATAAAAATATCATATGAAATCTTCACAAATATACTGTATCATGTGGAAGACAAAATATCAGGGCTTGAAGACAAAGTATATAAATGAATATATACTTTGTTATATAATCTATAACAAATATAAAATACTAATAGGATCTAAGAAATATTTTGGACACCAGAACTATGAATGATGTCATAAAAGAATTTGACATCAAAGGCATAGAAAATATTTTTAGGTTACTCTCCAGGACCAGGGTCAATTTGTAGAGTCTGATCCTAGACTCTCCTTAGCAGACATGATTCAGTTTGAGCTGTGAGGGACTCCTCTAGACAACCCTAAAAGAGGGGACCTTGCATGTCTGGCCGGGCCTCCAACTCTGTCAGTAGAAAAGAACTGGAGGACCTTGTCCAGAGGTGACCAGGTTCATGTCCTTGATCCCTCATCTGGAGAGCCACTCTGCAGGACCAGGGTCAATTTGTAGAGTCTGATCTCTAAGACTCTCCTTAGCAGACAGGACTAGGGTTTGGCTGTGAGGGGTTCCTGCAGCCACACATAAAAGAGGGAGCCTTACATGGCTGGGCCCTGACAACAGGGCAAACTACATCATCAGAGAAGGACTGAGGTTTTGAAATTCAGACTCCTATCCAGAGCACAGTCAGAGATAGAGCAGAACCCTTGCTCAGAGGAGACAGGAGACACAACAAGCCATCTTGCGACAGCAGACTAGGAGTGACCTAATCATGAACCACTGAAGCCATGGGCAGACGCCAGTACAAAAATACATATTATAATATAAACAACAACAAGGCATCACCAGAAGAAACTGATGGTTTTACAACTACAAGACCTGAACAGAGCAATGAAGAGGAAACAGAAGTAAACACCACCAAAAACACCTTTATGAAGATTATTGAAGCCTTCAAAGAAGATATAAACAATTCCCTTAAAGAAATAGAAGAAAGCACAAACAAAAAATTAGAAGAGATGAACAAATCCTTGAAAGAAAACCAAGAAAAGGTAAACCAATAAATGAAAGGAACATTCTAGAACTAAAAACTGAAATAGAAGCAATAAAAAAGGCAGAAAATAAGGCAAAGATGGAAATAGAAAAGAGCTGGAACTACAGATACAAGCATAATCAACAGAATCCAAGAGACAGAAGAAAGAATCTCTGAAGTGTAAGACTCAGTAACGGAAATAGATATATCAGTCAAAGAAATACTAAAACCGAAAAAGGCATAACAAAAAATGTTCAGGAAATCTGGGACACCATGAAAAGACCTAACTTGATAACAATAGGAATAGAAGAAGGAGAAGAATACCAGCTCAAAGGCACACATAATTTATTCAATAAAATCATAGAAAAAAACATTTTTAACTTAAAGAAGGAAATGCCTATAAAGATATGAGAAGCTTACAGAACACCAATTAGATATGATTGCCCCCCAAATCTGCTCATCACATAATAATCAACATACAGAACAAAGAAAAAAATTTAAGAGCCGTGCTGCAAAAGAAAAGGGCCAACTTACTTATAAAGGCTGACTTATCAGAATAACCCCTGACTATTCACTGGAAACGATGAAAGCTAGAAGGGTTTGGTCAGAAATTACACAGACACTAAAAAAGCATGGCTCCCTACCTAGACTACCATATCCAGCTAAATTATCAATCATGATAGATGGAGTAAACAAGATATTACATGACAAAATCAGACTGAAACAATATCTATCTACCAATCCTACCCTCTAAAAAGCTTCAGAGGGAAAACTCCAACCTAAGGATCCCAGATACACCCATAAAACCACAAACAATCAATAGTTCCACAGAAGAAAAGCCAAGAGAAAGGAATTACATATATGCTATCACCAAAAATAGCAGGAAATATCAATCAGTGGTCACTACTATCCCTTAATATCAATGGACTAAACTCACTTATAAAAAGACACACACTAACAAGATGGATACAAACACAGAAACCATCCTTCTGTTGCAAAAGAGAAACATACCTCAGCCACAAAGATAGACACAGGCTCAGAGTAAAGAGTTGGGAAAAGATTTTCCAATCAAGTGGCCCTAAGAAAAAAGCTGGGGTTGCCATCCTAATATCTAACAAAGTAGACTTTAAGCTAAAAGCAATTAAAAAGGACCAAGGTGGTCATTACTTTTTCATCATAGGAAAAATTGGTCAAGAGGAGATTTCAATCCTGAATATTAATGCCCCTAATATAAGGGCACCTACCTAGGTAAAAGAAACACTGCTAAAGCTCAAATCCCACATCAATTCATACACCCTAATAGTAGGAGACTTCAATACCCCACTTTCAACCCTGGGTAGATCAACCAGACAGAGACTCAACAGAGAAATAAGGAGTCTAAAAGAGGTTATGTTGCAAATGGATTTAATAGATGTTTATAGAACCTTCCACCCAAATGCAAAGGAATATACATTTTCTCAGCTCTTCATGGAGCATTCTCAAAAACTGACCATATAATTGGTCATACAGCAAATATCATCAGATACAAAAAAATGGAAATAATCCCTTGTATCACATTGGACCACCAGTGCCAAAAGTTAGAGTTCAACAACATCAAAAATCACAGAAAGCCTACCAACTCATGGAAACTAAACATCAGAGAGATGAAACACCTGTGTGTCAAGGAAAAATTAAGAAAAAAAAAAACCAAAGTCTTCTTAATATTTAATGAAAATGAATCCACAACGTATCCAAACTTGTGGGACACAATGAAAGCAGCATTAAGAGGAAAATTCATAGCACTAGATGCCTATATGTAAAGCCTAGAGAAACCCCACACTACAGAACTAAGAACACAGCTGAAAGCCTTACAACAATTAGAAACAAACTCACCTACAAGGAGTAGACAGCAGGAAATAATCAATCTTAGAGCTGAAATCAATACAATTGAAACAAGAAGAACAATAAAAAGAATAAATGAATCAAAGAGTTGATTCTTTGAGAAAGTCAGCAAGATAGATCAGCCCATATCGAAACTAATCAGGGAGGGGATGGGGAGTTGTGGAGAAGAAAAAATGACCTGATGTGGCGGGAGGAGAAAGGGACCTTGAATAAGGATATACAGGGATGGAAAAAAAAATTCAGAGGGAAAGCTGAACACAAAGTAAATATATGTGTAGCAATCTTATTTGCATTATCACCCTTAAAAAAAAAAGCTGCACAATTAAAAAAAAAAACCAACAACAACCAAAAAGCAGAGAGAGATAGTATCCAAATAACAGAATCAGAAATAAAAGGGGACATAACAACAGACCGCCAGGAAATCCAGAGAATTAGCAGATCATACTATGAAAATCAATATTCCACAAAAATAGAAACCTAGAAGAAACGGACAGTTTTTGGGCAGGTACCATTTACCAAAGTTAAAAGAAGACCAGATTAATTACCTAAACAGACCAATAACCCTAAAGGAAATTGAAGCTGTTATTAAAGCCTTACAAGTAAAAAAAGCCCAGGTCCAGATTGTTTCAGTGCAGACTTCTACCAGTCATCCAAAGAAGAATTACTACCATTACTCCTCAAACTACTTCACACAGTAGAAAGTGAAGGAATATTGCCAAATTCCTTTTTTGAGGCCACAATTATTATAACACCAAAGCCACTCAAAGACACAACAAAGAAGGAGAATTACAGACCAGTTTCACTCATGAATATTGATGCTAATATTCTCAAAAAATTTTGGCAAACCATATACAACAATATGTAAAAAAATATCATCTAACATGAACAAGTAGGCTTCATCTCAGAAATGCAGGGATGGTTCAACATACGAAATACCATAAAGGTCATCCATCATATAAACAAACTGAAGAATAAAACCCACTTGATCATATCCTTAGATACTGAAAAAGCATTTGACAAAATCCAACACTCCTTAATGATAAATGCCATGGAGGGATCAGGAATGCAGGGAAAATATCTTAGTATAATAAAGGCAATTTACAAGAGGCTGACAGCCAACATCAAACTTAATGGGGAAAAACTCAAAGCAATCTCACTAAAATCAGGAACTAGACAAGGATGTCCTCTCTCCCCTTATCTATTCAATATAGTTATGGAAGTTTTAGCTAAAGCAATATGGGAACGAAAAGAGAATAAGGGGATACAAATTGGAAAAGATGAAGTGAAACTAGCTCTATTTGCAAATGATCAGATTGTATATATAAATGACCCACAAAATTCTACCACATGTCTTCAGTTGATAAACACCTTCAGCAATGTAGCAGGATACAGATTAACTCAATGAAATTAGTAGCCCTCCTATACAATAAAGATAAAAGGGCTGAAAAAGAAATAAGGGAACCATCACCCATTATAATAGTGGCAAATAGCATTAAATACCTTGGAGTAACTATAACCAAAGAAGTAACAGATCTATTTGACAAAAACTTTAAGTCACTGAAGAAATAAATTGAAATAGATATCAGAAAATGGAAAGCTTTCCCATGTTCCTGGATCGGTCGGATCAACATAGTAAAAATGGCAATTCTACCAAAAGCAATCTACAGATTCAATGCACTGCCCATCAAAATCCCAACACAATATTTTATGAACCTGGAAAGAACAATACTCAATTTTATTTGGAATAGCAGAAAAGCCAGGATTGCCAAAACTATTTGCTCAACAAAAGAACCTCAGGAGGCATCACCATCCCTGACTTCAAGTTATACTATAGAGCTACAGTAATAAAAATAGCCTGGTACTGACATAAAAACAGACTTGTGGATCAATGGAATAGAACTGAGAATCCAGGCATTAAGCCAAAAACCTATGAACACCTGATCTTCAAAAAACAGTCCCAAAATATTCAATGGAAAAAAAGAGAGTATCTTTATCAAATGGTGTTGGCATAACTGGTTGGTAGTTTATAGAAAAATGCAAATAGAACCAAGCCTGTCACCCTGCACAAAATTCTAATCCAAGTGGATCAAAGACCTCAACATAAACCCAGCCACTCTGTACCTGATAGAAAAAAAAGTGGAAAATACTCTTCTACAAATTGGCAAAGTCACATTTTCTATCTGTGTATATCCTTATTCAAGGTCTCTTCCCCCTCCCACCCCCTCCAGTCACTCTCTCTTCTCCACATCTCCCCATCTCCTCCCCAGCATGGTCAGGAGGTCTCAGGGTTCCAATATTGCTAAGTTCAGCATCCATTCTTGGCAGATCCAGTTTCCTCGCCCCAACATCAAGACTGAGTCAGGTGTTCCTCTAGAGGGAATGGGATCCAAGCTTTGGATATGAAACACCTGGGAGTAATTTTTATTTCTTAACTTAAATAAATCATTTCCCTTTCATTCTCCTCTCTCCATCAACTCAATACTGCCAGATACTTTTTTCATATTCATTACTTCTTAATGTTTATTATTATTAAATGTGTATGAAAACAAGTACATAAATGCAATATGTTGAGTCCATTTCATTTTTTATTATTTGTTTATTTTTGCATTTTTAAGGGCTGAACCCTAACCCTAACTCTAATCCTTGGATAAACATTTAGGTCCTCGTCTCTGGGAACTACTAATTCTCCCTCACTCAAAAGTTTTTAATTATCTGCAGCTCTTAGAGAAGGAACCCACAAGTAATTTTCCCCATCCATGTTGGCTTGTCAAATGTTGTCATTGTTCAGGGCTTTTTTAGGCTGCCATATTTTTGAGATTTCATGCATATGCTTTCCTTGCTAAATCTAGAAGTTACAGTCTTGCAGCAGATTTCTTGCTTCTTTTGCCCTTACAACTTTTCTGCTCCCTCTTCTGCAGTGCTTTTGAATCTTATGTGTAAGGGATACATTGCAGATGTATCAATTATGGATGAGCACCCCACAGTCACTTGTTCTTTGTATCTTGACTATACATTAGGTTTTATAATAATTTCTCTCTGCTATGAAAAGACACTTCTTAGATGAGTGGTGAGAGCTATGCATATCTGTGAATATCAGAATAAATATTTAGAATGCCTTTAGAAATTATTCTTTTTTAGGGAAGTGGCAGAAGTTGGCATGCCTCTGGGATATATGACCTAACTTGGTGTCTTGCTAAGTTCCTAGTAGCAGGTATGATTTCATTCCTCTTAATCAGTCAGCTGTTAGTTACCATCAAGATACAAGATACAAGTGTGACTTCAGATAATCTTGTTGTGTTACTATTATTTAAAATAATGAGTCTCTTTATAATGTTTTCAAACACCCTTAGCATTATTTATCCCTCCTTCCCCTTCTCCTTTTCTATTGTCCTCCTTCCTCTCTCATCACTAAAGCTTCCTTTTCCTATTTTTCCATTACTCCATTCATTTTATCCTATATACTGCATTCCCCTCTAGTAGTGCTTCTCTACATTCCACAATGATCCTTCTTTACTTTCACTGTTTCTGTGGTTAATCCAGGTTGTATACAGATTTCTAAAGATTCAGAGCTAGCAGCTCACAAGAAAACTTGTTGTGTTTATTTTTCTGTGTCTAGATTACCTCACTCAATGCATTATTTTATAGTTCTTCCCACTAAACTGCAAATTTCACGATTTCATTTTTCTTTTAGCTGACTAGTATTCCATTGTATATAAGTACCACATTGTAATTATCCATTTATTTGTTGGAATATATTTAATTTGTCTTCATCCCCTGGCTATTGTAAATAGAGAAGCTATAAACATGGCTGAGCAAGTATTTGCAAAGCAGGATGTCCAGTCCCTTGGACATATGCCAGGAAATGTAATAGGTGAGTCATACAAACCTGTGAAGAAAGAGACAAACTCAGCCATCACTAAAATGCCTGGTTTTTCTCTCATTATCTTGACGACTTCTGTTCTTGTTAATCTCTTTATTGATGGTCATTTAGTCACACTCTTGATTTCCTCTTTTAAAAATGCATATTCTTTCTCTTTCTCCTTTTTTCTTTATAAAATAAAGTCTTTTATCAATGTATCTACTTACTCTCCCTCATTCCCCTCCTCCCAATACCTCCCAGTCAGTCTTCAGCCTCCCTGATCCACCCATCCCCTCCCGAAGAAGGGCAAGAAGTCCCAAGGTGGGTCAGCTCAGTATCCACTCCAGGCAAATTAAGTTCAAGTTCCTCATCCTAATATCAGGACTGGGTTAGGTGTTCCTCTAAAGAGAATGGGCTCCAAGGTGCCAGCTCATGCACAGAAACACAGTCTGATCCCACCCCTTGTGAGTGGATAGTTGCCTACCCTTGGAGGGCCTAGTTCCTTTTCCCTAAGGTTCCCCAGTAGATGTTCTTGATTCAGTGAGCTCTCCAGAGCTCCAGCCATCCATCACTGTGGGAATTTTCCTCATAATCCCTATTCCCTTGCTCATACAGACTCTCCTTTCCTGCTCTCAGCTGGATCAGATCAGGAGCTCAGCCCAGTGCTCAGCCATGTATCTTTGCCTCCATCTGTATTCATTGTTAGATGTAGGTTTGTTTTCTTTTTCTTGGTTTTCTTTCTGGGATTTGTTCATCTCTTCCATTTTTTGTTTATATTTTCTTCTATTTCTTTAAGGGAGCTTTTTATATCCTCTTTTAAGGCTTCTATAATATTCATCAAGCTGATTTTAAGGTTGTTTCCTCTTCATTGTTATGCTCAGGTCTTGATGCGGTAGAACCACTAGCTTCTTCTAGTGGTGTCTTGTTCATTTTTATACTGTTACATGTATTTTTGCACTGACATCTGCCCATTGCTTTCTCCATTCACTTTTAGTCAGCGCTTGGCCAGTTGTTGGCCCGGGGATTGGGGGGCACTATGTGTCTTCAATAATTACAAGGGCTCCTCTTAGTCAGGTCTTAGTTGGCTGTAAGTCAAGGAGCTGTGTGTCTTCCGTTGTCACAGGGGTTGTTCTTAGTCAACTCTTACTTGGCTCTTAGTCATCTTTTAGTCAGCTGTCTATTGGGATACTTTGGGGTCTCCAGTTTTCAAAGTGTGATGATGCAGATTGCAGTTTAGGTGGGGTTTGGCCCATGAGTTGCCCCTCTGGCTGCATTTTGCTGGAAATTGAGCGTGGGGGGCACTTTTCTAGCTTTCCTTGGCTTAGTACAAAGCTGGATTTGGTTGGAGCATTGGGGGATGTGTCCTCAGCCTAGGGTTTGGAGGGTAACAAGGTTTCTACTTGACCTAGGTGGGTGGTACCACTCACTTCTTGGTCAGCTGTGTCTTGGGAGGCTTGAGTGGTCCAGTTGTTGGGAAAATGCATTTCCATCTTTTAACCTATGACTAGGCTGAGAATTTCCCAAGTCTTTCTATTGTTTTCCTTTTAACTTGATGTTCTACATCATCACTTTTCTGTCTTTGTAAGCTGTAGTCATACAAGTTGGACCTGTTAGTGTATACCTGTAATCTTAGCTACTGGAGGACTAAAGTGGGAGAATCATGGATTCCCAACTAGCCTGGGTTAATAGAAAGCTGGAGACCACCCTGAGCTAAATAAGAAAATCGTTTCTCAAAAATTTTATTCTATTACATAATATATTCTAATTTATTGCAATTTTGCATTATAGAAAGTCTTTGGACATGACACAATGCACTCAAGTTATTTACAACTTTGTAACAATAATAGGACTTATTTTAGTTTCTAATACCTTGTTGTATTGGTTATTTTTCTTTTGGTATAGATAGTTATTTTATAAAGAAAAACAAAGATTATTTAGCTCACAATTCTAAAGGGTGAAACTCTGAGAGTTAGTCTCTTGTGAATGCCTTCCAGCTACATCAAATACAGCAGATGGTATCATGATGGGAGTCCATGGAGAAAAGGTCTCATAGTGAGAAAATGATTCAGAAGCCATGCTTGCTATTTTTAATACATGCTTCTATTTTGAAAATTATCTAGGTCCAACTGGTACTACATTAATCTGTTTGAAAGGTGTTCCCCTCAATGACCTAACCATATACAAGTCCAATTATATAAACATGGAGTCATAACTTACTTAAATCATCTTTTTCTTTCACATTTTGTGCTTTGCATTTCACAAAACTTATATAAGTGTTGTCAGATTTACAACTATATCTCTTTCTTAGTTTGAATGATTGTTAATGTTATCATATTTTAATTTTGGTTTCCATGGGTTGACTGTGAGCATATAGAAATATACTTAATTTTAGCATTTTTATCTTGTATCTTGTAACATAGATGAACTTATTTGTCAAGCCTAGAATCTTCTGTATATTATATGAATATACATAATGTCTTCTGGAAACAGGCCTGCTTATTTCTGTGTGCCTTATATTCTCTGACCTTTCCTTATGCTGCCTAGTATTGTCTGCATTATTCAAAACAGCAATGATGGAAATGGATATCTTTGCCTAGTTCTTAGTCTCTAGAGAATACATTTAGTCTGTATTGTTATATATAATAATTAGCTGTGAGGTTTGTAGATGTTCTTCAAGTTTAGGAAGCTCCTTTTATTTCTAAGGACCTACATGGGGAAAAAGACTGAACCTTGTCAAATATTTGTTCTGTATCAACTGACACAACTGTACATATTTTCATCTTTAGCCTATTAATATGATAACTTTAAAATGTTAACCCACACTTGTTTGATCATTGTTTATAATTGCTTCCTTATTACTTTTAGATATTGCTGAACCATACTTTCTGGAAAAGGCTAAAGTATCAGAGAGAGAGAGAGAGAATATACCACAGTCAAATCTCACCCAGCTATCTTCCAGCTTTCTCAGCCTCACTCCTGGTCTCTGCTGTTTTCCTATATGTGCCTTAAATACCCTTCTCATCAACTGTATCCCATCCTGATTAGGATAAAAGGTGTGAGCTACCTATTTGGTTGTCAGCCTTGAACTCACAGAAACACAGAAAGTTCTCTGTCTCTAGAGTTACAGGATTAAGGGTGTAGGTCACCACTCCCGGTATTCCCTGTGCTGAAATTAAAAGTGTGTGCCATTGAAGCCCAGCTTTTTTGCCTGGTTCTCAAAACTCAAGAACTGCCTGAGATAAGTCTGCCTAGTTACTCAAAGATCAAGAACTTCCTGAGCTATGTCTGCCTAGTTTTTGACTGTGGGTTGATCTCTTTATATTCCTGGTTTTATTAAATATGTAATGTATCACCACAGCAGAGTTTTAAGTAGTAAAGGTATTCAAATGATGTAGTCCATAATAGATGAATTGGGGTTCTTTTATATGGCTCATTGTGTCAAGGCTGTGAAAATGTCTATAAACTTGTTCCTAGTACATATTTCCTCATTAGCTTTCTTTAAAAAAAATTTATAGCTTAGAATTTCATACAGAAACAATATATTTATATTCTTTCCACCCTTTTCTCTCCCCCTCCAAGACTTCTGATTTCTTCCTCAAATTATGACTTTTTAAATTATTACTCTCACACACCTGAGTCCAACTAATGTTATACATATGTACATGTGTTTAAATCTGATTACTTAGGATTAGATAACCTATCAGGAAGAAAACTGATTCTCATTTTCCAACTCATTAATTTCTTGCAGTTTTTCATCTGATTTGGGTTGTGTGAAATTTTTCTCATCCATTCTGGCATATCAACTGGTGTGGTCATTGTGTAGTTCTTGTTGAGGTAATCATATTGTTGAGATTTCATAGGTATAACACACTTGTGACATCTACCTAGCAGACATTATGTCTTATCAGTCACCTTGGTCCTCAGGCTCTTACAATCTTTCTGACCTCTCTTCAGAAATGTTCTCTGAGTCTTAGATGTGGAGATGTGTTGCAGATGTATCACTTGGGGCTGAATACCTCACAGCTGCTTTTTGCATTTTGACCAGCTGTGTCTTTTTGTAACAGTCTCCACCTGCTAGAAGAAGAAATTTCTTTGATTAAGAGTGAGAGCTACATCTATATATAGGTATTAAGATAAGTACTTAGAATGTAGTTAAAAGCCATACTAGCTTGGTAAAGTGGTGATAGCTGTTCCCTAAGACCTCACTAGCTAGCCTCAGAGAGTTGGCCAGGTTTCCAGTGCCAGCCATGATTTCCCTCCTATTGATTAGAGAACAGTTGTTTACTGCCAGCATGTAAGTACCACTCTTACACTCTTAGGGACATGTTACTAGACTTGTGATTGCTGTGGTTCACAGCTGTTAGCTAGGTAAGACTATTGGTTGTTTCTTTCACTTAGCAGCTTGCATAACACTTTTTAGACTATCAAAGCTAGTTTTCAGGGAAGAGGCTTTTGAGTCAGATCCAGCTCAAATGTTCAAAGTTCTTTGTTCAAAATACATGGTGTCTTCAGCAATAGAAACTTACCATTCAACTTTTAGGAGGCAGCCAAGACAGCAGCAAAAGCATATTATTAATAGTATTTTTGTGAGTCTCTTGCACTCACCTGACCAACAACTCAAAAGAAAGTTTCTTACAGCAGACCCTGGGGTCTCTGCTTTGTAGTACATGGCCCTTGCTAGAAGTATTATTTCCCCAAGTAGAACAGCTTCACTGAAATATTTAGGTATATATACATTTGTATGTATAGTTACATGTATTATATATATTTTAAGAAAATATAATCCAATACTATCACCTATGGCTTTTAAATATATCCTTTAATGTTACTTATTCCTCTCTATAGGTATTGATTATCCTACCATTTTTCCAGTTGAATCTCATACCCCAATTTTCCCTACTTCCTTTTTCATAACACTTGTTTCCTGTTGTCCCCCTTTTTAGTGTTCTGCCAATCATTTTTACATCCTTTATTTATGCAATTATTTCAGGTTATATTACCACATGTGAAGATTTAAAGCAAGTAACCACAGATGAGAGAGAACATGTAGTATTTCTCTGTCTGTGTCTTGGTTACTTTACTTCTATTTCCATGTAGTTACCTGAAAATTTTATGACTTAATTTTCCATTACTTCTGAATAGTATACCAATGTGTATATGAGCACTTTTTTTCATTATGCATTCACCAGTTCAAAGACTTTTGTCTCCATTTCTTAGCTATTGTGAATAGCATAGCAATGGACATGGTTGAGCAAGTACTGGTAGAGTAGGATTTGAATCTTTTGAGCATCAGGAAGTGGTTTAGCTGGGTCATATGGTAGAAATAATATTTAGACTTTGTAGTACTCTTCACATGTTTAGAGTGATTTCCCCAGTCTACAATTCCACCAACAGTCAATGAAGGCTTCCTTATCCCTATAATTTTTTTAGTCCTTGTTAATTACTTTGCAGATCTTAGCCATTTTAACTTGGTTAAGTTTTTTTCATAAATTTTATTTTATTATAGAGGGCATCAGATCTCATTACAGATGATTGTGAGCCACCATAGTTGCTGGGAATTGAACGCTGGTCCTCTGGAAGAGCAGCCATTGCTCTTAACCTCTGAGTCATCTTTCCAGCCCAGATTTTTAGAATGATATTTTAAATTATGGAAAGATTTATACATGAATAGAGTGCATTTTTACTGAGTCTCCCTCCTACGCACCCCCACTTCCTTCCAGATGTACCCCAATCCCTCCTGGCTTTGTGCTACTTTTTAAAATTCACCATGTCCCTTTTGTGCTTCTCATGTATTCCTAGGTGTAGGGTCATCCACTGGAGCACAATCAATTACCAGAATCCATATCCTGAAAGAAATGACTATCCCTCCCCTAGAAGCCATCAACTCTGAATAATCTCTCACAAGCTTTGGGGATTCATTAGCCCTTTGAACTCTGTGTTGAAATGCTGACTGATTTTATTCTGCTCAGATTTTATGCAAAGAACCACAGAGGCTTTGAGTTCATGAGTATAACAGTCCAGTCCTGTTGTGTACAGAAGACACTGTTTTGCTCTGGTCACCCCAATATCTGACTATTGCAATTTTTCTGACACCTTTTCTAAGCAGCTCCCTAGGCCTTTGAGGTCAGGTATGATATTGATGTTTCATTTATGGTTGATCATTCCATGCTTATTTGCTTTAGTTTGACATATATTACACACTGTCTACTGAACAAAGAAACTTCACTGTTGAAGTCTGAGAGCTACATTAATCTATGTCCATAGAGATAGAGATATACATTTAGAGAACACACTGATGCTATGTCCATTTAGCAAAATAATAGGAGTAGATTCCCTCCTGTGGCTTATCTTCCATCACCATGTACTCTGGATAGATTTACAGTTCCAGGCATGGAATTTCTCCTTTGTAGTGGGCCCTAAATTTAATCAGAAATTGCTTGACTACTATCATAATATTCAGGTCACTATTGCACCCTTGGGCTTATTTCACTATGCTAGTTATTATTGCAGCTCACAAGGTTCACAGATAGCTAAAAACTATTGATGATTTTCTTTATTTTTCAATAAGCAACCCTGTGTAGCGGGAAATCAGGAACTATATATGTGAACGATCACATCATAGGACTGGAGACGAGCGGGGCGTGGTTAACTGGAAAGGATTCCGGAAGTAGACCTTCGAGGGAGAGGAACAGAACAGGAAGTCGTCATTCTCTTGCGAGAGTTCCTGACCAGGTGAGCAGTTCAGCCCAGCTGCACAGGAGTTCAGACGTACAGTATAAAAATAAAAAATCTTAACCACTGAGCCATCTCTCCAGCACCCTCCAGAGGACCCGGGTTTGATTCCCAGCACCCACATGGCAGCTAACAACTGTCTGTAGTTCCAGTTCCAGGCAAACACCAAGGCAAATAAATAAATAAAAGTGTTTAAAAAATAAATAAATAAAATTAAAAAAAAATAAAAAATCTTCCTTAGAAAGGCTCCGGTGCGCTACAACCTTATCCTGTCATCTTCTCTTAAAACCAGCTCTATTTTATAAGTGATTTTCGCAAAATAAACCCCATTTAAAACATATCTCACGATGAGTTTTTACCGCAATAATTGGCGCCCAAAAAAACCCTGCTGTATTGTCACTCAGTGATCACTTTTAAGATATAGACCAATCAGGACAGTCATAATATAGTTTCTTATCATATCTTTAACAAATATTTCAAATAAACTCACTCAATACGATAAAATAGTTATAAACATTTATAAAATAGTTATATATATATGTTTACAGTTACTTCATTAAAATTTAACCATTGTTTAGTTTACAAGACCCCACAGAGATACCGTCGCCCACAAGCCAATATAAAACAACTCAATAAAGAACTACGTCCCTTTCCCAATAAGTTAGTCATCCAAGAGAGAGTTATGGTCAATTATCATTTTAATACAATGGTTATAAGTTAATCATAAATAAAAAATAAAATAATATTATAAAAAATAATAATAAAAAACAAATAAAAAATCATTATACTTAAAAACAACTATTAATCAAAAGATAAATAAAAAATAAATTGACATAATACAAATGTTTATATATTGATACAAATAAAAAATCAATCTAGCGGGACCTGTGCTCTCTGCAGCGTCCCAGCGCACTCTGGAGCAGGGGCAGCTGAACTCTGCACCCGGCCACACCCGCAGCCCCTGCTGCTCAGGGAATCTACTAAGAGCCCTACTGCGACCCTGAACTGAGTGAACTGAGCGAACCAACTGCAGGGGTTTATGAGGGGCAGATTCGAACCCTGACCAGAGGTGAGGAGGGCTCGGCGGGCCTCAGCGCCTGTATCCTGGCCTGGGAGGGAGAGTTGACCTCACACTGCTTCCGGTTCCGCCACCGGGACCTGTGCTCTCTGCGGCGT